>JAADYS010000575.1:0-14490 GCA_012931995.1 Fusarium albosuccineum | reverse complement strand
GGCCGAGGGTGGGAGTGAGAGGGCTCAGCGTCGGAAGATGAGCGGGGGTCGTCGGAGCGGCGACGGTGCTGTTGCCGGTGCCGGGGTGGAGACGCAGGCGCAGAGCTCAAACCACTCGAGGCTGCCGCATCTTTGCCGCGTGACTGTTTCTCGCGTTCGAGATGGGCCGACAAGCGCTTCTTCTTGATGGGATCGCCGCGGGCAACAATCGAAGACTGCTTGTCGAGATCGTGAGGAGGATAACCCGCCGCCTTGATTGTAGACTTTGCCGCATCGCCGTCGCCATCACTCCGGTCCTCCTGCCTCACCTTGCGAGCTTTGGATGGTGAGTGGCCATCTTTACCAGGCAGAACGATGGTTTCGGCGTCAGAGTCGCGGTCCTCTGGGGCGTCTGGATCGGCGGCTGACGACGAATTCGCCGCTTGGCGAGCGTCCTTGTCCTTATCAACAGGCTCTGAGGGCTTGGGGCTTACAGGCGGCGGCGTCGACTTTGTGGTTTCGGGCTTGGGATCAGGCTGCTGAGGGGAGTCGCCAGCAGGCCTCGTCTGGTCGGACTGGGCAGCATTCTGCGCATCCATGACATTTACCTGCGAGGACGACGAGCGACTACCACCATTCTGGTGATGATGGCGAAGGCGACGGTGGAGGGGGCGATTGATTCGCGTGGGAGAGACGGACGGGTGAGCCCCCTATCGACGGCCAGAGAAGAGTGTAACGGGGGGAGGGGGCCGGGCGCAGCGAGAGAGGATGGACTTGGTTTGGAGAGGCAACGAGAGGACGCGGGTGTCGGGAGACGAGACCACGGTAGAAGCCAGACGATGGCGACACGGTCAAGGCAGCTAGAAGAAGGCGGAAAAGGGCTCTACGCGGGGGCTCAGGCGTTGGAGAGTCGGAGTATCGAGGGAATCGGACGGTCGCACGGCGTATACGAGATGGATGAGTATGGTTAGGTAAAGGTCGGCAAGGTATGGTTGTTTTTGGAGATGAGATGCTGAAACCTTGTTTGGCGGATGACTGAGAATGGAACTGAGGACGACGGGGACTCTCCAAGCCGAGAGGGAAGAGTCTGCCTCCTGGACGGGCACCCAACGACGTGATTGGACGGCGCCGCCTAGAGGTATTCGTACTGTCCTTTGAAGCTACGGACGCCCGCAGAGCCACGCAGCGCAGCTCATAATGCCCGGCGAATCAGCAGCAGGTGAGCCTCTGTGGGTTCGGTGGCTAGACGGGGAGCAGCCAGTGAGCGCGGGCTCAACCACCCCTGCGGCAAATGGCACCTAAAGATGACACCTTGATCCATTATCCTTCTCGACGATACGGGTCGGAGCCCAAGATCAGTTCATGCTTCGGCATCGGGCGAGAGGGGAGGCACTTGTCTAGTTTATTAGGTCGTCGAGTTGCTCGATTTTCCCGCTGATTCTTGTCCTTTTTCTCCCTCTCTTTTCCCCTCGACCTCGCCTCACCGCTCCCCAGTCTCGTCGCCAGCGATCTGCAGCGCTGCAGCCTCGCCCGAGGCTCTGGAGACTACCTATACTTATTTTTCATTTCGGCCCCCCGCCACAACGGCACGTGTACATCCACAACCGACTTCAGGCAACCACTCGCGCCTTTGAGATTCTCCACTTTCATTCAACAATCCTTGCTGATCCCTGGTCGAAACACCGCCCTGGCGCCATCACCAAGAAAGACTCCGGCCCCCCTCGATCCTCATGAAACAAGCCAACGCTACGGCATCTAATGCAGGGATTTATGCCAGTAACCACGTCGTAGTGCTGCGTTAATCCATCCTTCAAGTCTGCGACCAACAACGAGAAACCCTCCCGCATGATGGAGTCATCTCCCTCGTTCACAAACCCGACCAGAGACGATGCCCATCACGACTTTTCACTGCCTCCCTCGCTGGAACACGCCCGCATCACCACTCTACCTCAGACGGCGTACTACATCCCAAACTTCATAAGCGAAGAAGAGGAGCGGGTCATCCTGGATAAAGTGCGTGGCTTGAATCGCGCCAGAGATAGATAAACTGGCTCACCTTGCCTGTTTTCTAGGTGTCAAGCGCCCCCAAGCCGAGATGGAAGCAGCTCACCAAGCGTCGTCTTCAAACCTGGCCCTCAGATCTGGTCAACAACAAGCTTCTCGACGCGCCTCTTCCTGCTTGGCTCGAGAACCCAGTCGTCTCTCGTCTGCTGTCCCTCCCTGCTCATGATTCCAGACCTGAACACATGTTCGACAAGAGTCCTCACCAAAGACCCAACCACGTTCTCATCAACGAATATCCCCCGGGTATCGGCATCATGCCGCATAAGTTGAGTACACGACAGGTGATGGTTCCCCCTTGCTATGGTATGCTCATCTTGCGTAGGACGGAGCCGCGTACTGGCCTGTTGTGTGCACAGTGAGCCTTGGAGCCAGTCTGTGCCTCAACTTGCACCGCAGCAAGGACGATGGCGCTCTTGACCCTGTGCCCGCTTGGAGGATCCTGCAGGAGCCTCGTAGTCTGCTCATCACGACTGACCAGCTGTACACCGACTACCTTCATGGCATCGCCGATATTGGAGAGGACGTCGACCTCACTGCAGACACTGTCGCCAACTGGGAGCTGCTCCGATCCCCTGATGCATACGCTAGTGGCCGAAATGTCCGTCAGACCCGTACAAGTCTGACCTACCGAGATGTTCTTCAGGTCTCAAAGGTTGCGAACAAGCTTGGCATGTTCCTCAAGCGATGAACGACACGGAGTGCTCGAGTGAGCTCAGTATACGAGGGGAATCATGATCCACCTCCCGGCGACCTTGTCCGCGCCGAACTTGTTGGCATACCACTTCTTCGTACCGTGTGCCGTGGAGCCCAGGTTCACAGCGACGAACAAGACTCCGCATAGGACCGTTTTGTTAAGGAGCTGGCCGGGGGGCGCGGCAACCCAGGCAATGGCAACATACAGGAGGCATTCGGCAGTGTAGTGTGGGCATATCAAATATTCGAACCATCCTTCGCTTGGGAGCGTGTATTTTTTGAGGCTTGCAAGGTGTCTGTGGCATTGGTTCTGCTTCAGGCAGGCCACAACGTATAATGCCAGGGCCAATGGAACCTTTCGTGGCACCCGAAGGGGCTGTTGGTTGGCCGAGTCCCATGATGCGAGGATTGCGCCTACGTCTTGTAAGTTTTCAAGTCGGGAAGAGTTTACAGTTTGACGACGTACCGGAACCCTCAATCCAGACGCCAGCGCCCATTGTAGTGTAATAGACGAGAGCGAGCGCCCAGTGGACAAACCACATGGGTGAAGACCCTGGCTTGGACACGTACAGACTCTCGTAGAGCCGCCTCAGGCCCTGCAACGTCATGAACAGCCAAGCCACAAACACCTGCTCCAACTCCATCGATGGCTTGCCGGCTTGGTTCTGCAGCGACGCAATTGACCTCATTAATGAGCCCCTCTGAATGTATTGCCACGCCCAGAAGGCAGAGGAGAAGACGGAAACGACATAGAAGTGCAAAAACCACGAATGAGGCACTTGCCCGTAGTTTGTAAGGTCCTTGAGAAAGGATCCAAGGCCTGCAAAACTCTGCCTTGACGGTTCCGGCTTGTCCTTGCGCTGTTCTGCATCCTGGGGTCGTCGAGCACCGTAGTCCATGAGGGCACTGCGGACATCTTGAGGGAGAGCTTGGAGGGAGAGGATGAAAGCTGCCGACAAGACGAAGAAGGCCTGGCACCACTGGGCCGGCGCCACAGCTGACGCTAGATCGATTGACTTTTGGACGGATTCCATATTCGCTAGCCTTCCCGTCCTTGCTGAGCTGGGAGCTAATAAACGGTTGGGGGAGAGGAAAGGAAAGGGGCTGTTGACGTATGTGAAGAGAAAAAGAAGCATGTGCTCCCAGGCCGACGCGTCAATATGGACTGCGCCGTACAGTGCCAACACGTGTCATTTTGGTGGGTAACGAGTTGTTGTGCACTGTATTGCTATAATGCTAACTTCGCGGGTACTGGCACTGGATTGAACGAGCAAGGAGCTATTCACGGTGAAGAATACATACCTATGCAGGAATATGTGATGTGAGCTTGGCTGATGGCTACAGTAACACTGTATTTGTTCATCCTTGTCAACCTGCCCAGTTAAACAACCAACCATCCCAAGAACCTGAACCAGGTTTACTACTCAACACCGTGACCGATACTTTTCCATGCGCACAAACAAACTACAGCATGACCAGAAACCGCCATGGGTGTTAAAATTAAACATTCAAATTTAGAAGGAGGAGTGATATCGCCTTCCTCGAGAGCAAAGCTGACTACCCTAGAGACACAATCTGATATTGTTTTTATTGAAGCCGGTCTGTGGATTAAGCGGTAATTAGTGTAGGCAGGCACGCAGTTGTTTCCTGATCTATATCGAGCTGATTTACTGATGTATTCTTTCTATAAAGGAATGGCAGGCAGTGTCATGTCAAACTTGGAGTTTGCATGAGGTGAACAACCTGCCCGTGCAACATGTTCGTATTTTGTTGATGAAAAAAAGATAGAGGACGCGGATGATTTCTGACTATCTGGCACCCACTAGCCCTCTGACCAGAATTAATCCAATACCATGTCTAATATACAAGCGTAGATTGAAAAAAGGGCGAGGAAGGAGAAACGAGGTTAGACAATAGTTTAGGAGACATTGGTTAACAACAGACAGGAACTGATCAAAGTCTACTGGAGAAGGGAGCAGAGACATACTTATTCAATTCCTACGTCGAGCACTGTTAGTAGAACAAAGAAGAGAAATGGAAGTTGAATTTCAAGTCACAATGTTATGGAGTGGCCCAGAGATTGCACCGATGCAGCGTCTATTGTAACGAATGACAGTCTAATCAAGCAATTCTAACCCAAGCGAGTGTGTGTACCTAGCAATGCAATGCAACCCAATCTATAAATAAAAAAGAGCAAAACAATAAAACCCAGAGCAAACCAGACCCAAAACCGACACCGTTCCCGAACCATATCCTCCCTATGCACCCTTCGCCGTACAACTCCAGATCCCTCTCGCCACTGAATCTCTAGACACCAGTACCCCACTTCTGACAGCGGGAAGCGGCGTTGATTTGCGCGTTCTCGCTGAGGCAGTCCTGGTACTGAATGGAGCACTTGTTCTGCGCAGACTGCCACTGGTCGTTGCCAAAGAGGTTGAACCAGCGAGGCTCGATGCCAGCCTTCTCGAGAGCGCGCTTGTGGAAGTGGGAGTGACCACCACGCTTGTTGAAGTAGCTGCCGCCACCGTTCAACTTCTTGCAGCTCTGGACGTAGACGTTGACGCACTGGTCGTACTGAGCCTTGCAGGCATCGGCGCAGGCGTTGTTCTGCTGGGCGCGCTGGTAAGACTTGCACGAGCCCGAGTTGGAGTCAGTGTAGAGCTTGAAAGGCTTCTGGCTAAAGTCGCCCTTCAGGTCGTTGCAGCCAACCAGTGGCAGCTCAATGCCAGCGACAGGGTTACCGGGACCATAGCCATACGTGCGGGAAGAGGGCTGCTGGCAAATGTTGGTGGGCTGAGGAGCGACCGAAGTGGAAGAGGCAGGAGGAACAGTGCTGCTGGCTGTAGTGGCAGCGCAAGGGAAAACAGAGGTGGTTGTCCTGACCGAGTTACCGCCAGAAGGCTGGTTCTGCTTGAGACATCCGCTCTTGTTGCAGTTGCGACCACGAGAGCAGGTGGAGGCGCAAAAGCCCTGAACACCGTCGCACCACTTGGAGAAGTCGAAGCAGTTGAGAGCACCGGGCCAGCCAGCGTTCTGGAAGCATGATGCGATGTTCTTGGCGCAGTTGTTGTAGGCGGTCTGGCAGCTGTCTTGATCCTGGAAGTCAGGCACCGAGGGCGCACACCAGCTACCACACTTGTACTCGCAGTCGTTGGGAACAACAACGGTAGCAGTGCACATGGGGCCAACAGTGGTGCAAGATGAGCTGGAGGAGGTAGTCGTCGAGGGACGAGCCGTGGTGCTGGTGAGGGTCGTGGTGGTAGAGACTCTGGTGCTGGTGAGGGTCGTGGTGGTAGAGACTCTGGTGCTGGTGGAGCTGGCACCGGCTCCTCCATTGCCAGCAGGGTTGATGCCGCCGCCGCCGCCTGCTGCGCTCGATGTAGTGGAAGTGGTTGAAGTAGAAGATCTGGAAGTACCGCCGTTGCCAGCAGGGTTGACAACAACAGAGCTTGAGGTGGTAGTCGAAGTAGAAGACGAGCTGGCACCGCCCCCATTGCCGGCAGGGTTAACGACAACCGAGCTTGAGGTAGTAGTCGTGCTAGAGCTCGTGCTGGAACTGGCACCGGCACCACCTCCGTTGTTGACAGGGATAGAGCTCGAGGAAGTAGCCAGAGAAGTGGAAGTGGAAGACGAGCCGGCGCCACCACCGGAGCCGGAGCCTGCGCCAGACGCGGTAGATGAGGATCCGGCGCCAGCGGCGGAAGAGGAGCTAGACGAACCGTCGTTCCATCCGCAGGGCTGAAGAGACTGCAAGTCGGTTGAGACGTACACGCTCAAGCGGCTGGGGCCACCACACTTGAAAGTAGCGTCACCGTTGCAACCCATGCTGCAATCACCGGGGTCTGCCTTGGCAGTGTCGTTGGCCAAAACGTTGCCGCAGTAGCACTCACCACCATACTCCATACCAGCGAAAGGGAAACCTTGATCAGAGCAAGCAGTCAGACACTTGGTAGGACTCATATTAGAACCATCAAGGTCCATGCTCCAGGTGAGAGCGCGACCCTTGGGAGAGCTATCAGTGTAGCAACCAAGGGGCTTGTAGTTGGCAATGGAGTTGAGGGCGCCGCCGAGAAGAGAGGTAGTTCTGAAGGTAGGGTCCTGCCAGATGGAGAGCGAAGAGCTACCACCACAGGTCTCGGTGTTGTCACCGCTGCAGGGGAGGTTGCACTGGTCCTCGGTGAGCTGAGGACCGCTGACTGTAGAACCACAGTAGCAGACACCCCAGTACTTGAGACCAGCATATCGGAAACCGTTACCCTTGCACTCGGAGACACACTTCTCAACAGTCATGTTGTACTGGTTCTGACTAGAGCGGTAGATGAGGGCACCCGTCGACATGCCCTCCAGACCATCCTGGTAGCAACCAGAGTAGACATAGGGCTGGAAGGGATCCAGACAGGGAGGGAGCTCAACGTGATGAGCATACGTGGTGCCAACCAGTGCGAGAGCCGCACCGGCGACGAGGGTTCGAAGCGAGGGCATGTTGCAAATGTCAATCAAAGAACGGATATCGAGTGCTTGTAGTTATCGATGGTTGTGTTGTTCTGGTGTTGATGCCTCGATGGCTTGGGAGCGATGTAAGTTAAAGAGAGTGGTAGCCCGAAGGCAGATAAAAGAGAGAATGCGAAGCTTAAGAGAAGAGAGTGTGAGAGCGGCTGATTGCTTGAGAAGCTGCTGTTTGATGAGGAGGAGAGACTTGGTCCCGGGGAGAGGAGACAAGGTTATTTATCCTCGTGCCAGCTCGACAATAGTGACAAAAAGACTTTTACCACTCTTGCAGATCTGATCTCGAACCCTCATCCACGGCAAGCCATCGACTCAGGGACCGGAAACCCCGTCCTCCCCGCAATGCCACAGTATGGCCGCTGCGAAGGCCGCTCGGCGCCGATGAGCCCAAGTTGGCGGCTGGCAAGCCAGAGTATTCTTCCTAGAGCGGGAGCCATAGACAACGCCACGAGTCGCCGGAAGCAGACGATGGTGGGGGATCATCATGAGAGGAGCGATTCCACTAGGGACGAGACAGTCCCATGGAGCTTGATCGGGTTAGGCATCTTAGCCATGGAAGCCAGGGAAGCCAGGTGAAGTGCTCGGTGCTGGACAAGACACAGGGGGCTTGCTGGCCCTGAGCCTTGGGACAACTCGACCGAGTAAGCGAGGACTGGAGAGAGGCTTGAGACGCTGACAAAAAACTGATAGCTCAAAGGAGCTGGAGCACGTGGATACTCCAAGGGTCCAGACACCTCCGGCAGCTATCGGTTCCCGGGACAGCTTGAGAAACGCCTCTTTTTGTTCCTGCATTGTCCCCGCCTGTTCCTGCAGAAGCCAGATGAGGTAAATTCAGGTGCGCCTGCGAGCTCTCTGGTCCCATGCAAAGCCCCATCGAGACAATTTGGAGATGTGTGGCTCCCGAGGGCCCGAAGTCAGCTCTCGTCGAGCTTGAGAAAGTGGCCATCATGTGTACCTGCGAGTACCTAAGCCAACTGCGTTCCTGCTCCTCAGACCACCCCTCATTTCTGAGTTTCGTCTGTGTAGTTTGCGAGTCACGGGAAAGGACACGGTCAAGTCTGTGATGGTGGACGACAAGAACAATGCCATTACGGCATTTGACAGAGGCCTGGTAGCTAAACCAGAGCGAGGATCCCTGCTCACCCCTTCAAAACCTCCCGTCTTCCCGAAACACAGATCCAGATCTGCAACAGGATCATATTCCAAATTCCTTAAATGGGCATTTACCTTTGGTCGGGCTTATGATAAAGTGCCAGGGCCATGCCAGCCCCATCTTGGGCGCGAGCGAACATACCAAAAGTTCCCTTCCTGGTCAAGTGGTGGGTTCCCTGGCTGAGGTTCAGCACTTGCTGCTTTGCTCTTCGGGGATGAGAAAGGTCCGTCTATGGAGTCATGCACCCTTGGCGCTGCTGTCTCTGTTCAGTAAACAATCCACTCTCTTTAGCACGACGTCTCACGTTGTGAATACCCTGCTGCAGTGATCTAGACGCCTGTCGTCCGGTCTGGCCAGGCCTTTGGTTGGCCGGATTTGGTCAAGTTGAAGGCTAGGAAAACGCGTTTAGGATGTTAGCCTCTGCACGTTAGCACTTTTAGCTGATCAGCCACAAGGGCGGTTCCAGTGTCTTTGTTTCCTTTCTGGGGAATGTCTGGCTCGGAACTCTCGTCATCGCCTTTTGTGGAAAGGTTATGCCTTGTCTCTGAAGTTGTGCTTGGGAAGTCTTGACGTTGAGACCCGTCTTGGCGGGTGGTCATGTCTGGGTTCACGTGACCCCCTGACTACCTTACGACTTGGGCTCTGCAGGGTAGTCACACATGAACGATCTACAACTTATAATTGTCAACCACACGCTTACTGATGTTTGGATCTATCAGCTAGTTTGATCAGTGCTCCAGTCCAAGATCGAGCCACACATACAAGTGACAGATGACACCGTCTCTGGACAAACCCACACCTGGTTTGACAACTCCACCAGCTGTTCCCAACAATTCACGAAGTTTAACGCCTCAAGCTAATCTACGATCACACTATGAATACGTCCACAAGGTCCTACCTGTCGATGATAATGGCGACGATTCTGTTCACTCGCTCAAATTTGGATCGCACCCCTGAGCCTTTCAAAGTGATCCGCCCAGTGCCTATTACTTGGAACCGTTGAAGTTTCCAGGAACCGAACCATTTCCAGCCTAGATTTATTTCATTGTTTGTCATACGTTAAAATGTGACATTATCGGCCGCCGGTGGCTTCTGTGTTACTGACATCAACGGCCTCAGTGTTCTGGGCCTTCTTTGTTACCATACAGAAGTGTCGCGATGAAGCCTGATAGAGATCGGGTGACTATACCAAAACAATGAGCCTATGGACCTAAGATGTCCGACAAAACTCATGGAAAGAAAACAGACTTGTCGCTTAGTAACCAGGTCACTGGCCATTGTCAACGGCCGGAGGCGTCAAGTTAAAGTACAGTATTTCACAAGGCATAGGAATGAAGAACAACTGACTAAAGGATCGTGGCACCTCACTTCGGAAATAAACTATAACTCTCCAGTCACAAATTTTCCACTGCAGTCAACAGCTGAGAATACGGATGAACGTTGAAAGGCGTCAGGAACATGGTGCTCGTATGCTCAGTCATCTCGAATATACCTACGTAACTACTTTTGCATCCTTCCAATCTCTGGTGCGCTCAATCCTCAAAAAGACGGATTAGACTGAGCTCTAGAGTACAACCATCTCCCTGTGCAACCAACCAATCCCTTAAACGCCGTTGCGAATCGCAAACAATGCATGCCCGTCTGCGCTCTCCCTCAACCATTTAAGCCTTGTTCCTCATATGAGGGGGAACCCACTTGCCGGCTGTGCGCGACGCGGGAAGCGCCTCCGAAGGAGGAGCGGGAGACGGCTTTCGATCCTCCTCACCGCGGCCAGAGCCTCCGCGGTCGATCGGTGCACCACCCCGGGGCGCGAAACGTGGGGGAGGAGCGGAAGAACCGGCATCAGATGCACCGCCACCGGAAGCCTGCTTGGCTGCCTCACGCTCACGCCAGCTGGGCTTGTTGCCGGCAAGCTGCAGTCGTGGGGGGGCACCAGCAGAGGGGCGGTCGTTGGACTCGCTCCTCTCCACGGGAGGTGCGCGGGCAGGAGGAAGGGCGTCCCCCTTTTGAGCCTCGCGATCCCGCCACTTGCCGGTACCGAAGACTGGTGGTCTCCGACCCTCGGGGGTCTCTGTGCGCTCCGCGCGCTCCGGAGCTCGGGCGAAGCCACTTGGTTTTTCCTTTTCGGCCTTGCGACGGGCCAATGCCTCTTCTTCTCGTCGCTGTTGAAGAGCAGCCTTCTCCAGCATCTCTTGTCGTTCCTTTTCTCGCTGCTCCTTGAGTTTGGCGAGCTCCTCCTTGCGTGCCTCCTCGCGGCGTTGTTGCTCCTCCTTCTCGCGTGCTGCACGCTCCTCGGCCTCCTGAAGCTCGCGCTCCTTCTCCTCGCGCTCGCGCTTCTCCCGGAGACGTCGATCGCGTACTTCCTTCTTGCGGAGTGAAATCTGCTTCTCCAACTCCCGCTCAGCATCACGGCGGCGCTTCTCAAACTCATCACGACGACGCTCATGAAGAGAGTCTCGGAATGACTCGTACTCGGGCACCAGGCGGCTCAGTCTGTGCTTGAGCTCGACGCTCTCCTTGTGCTTTTGCTCAGCGTCCTTGAGTGTCTTGACCTTGACCTTGTCATAGATAGCACGGTCCTCCTCAACCTGCCTGGCGTAGTCTTCGTGCAACTTCTTGCCTTCCTCCTTACGGAAGGCACGCTCAAGATGATCGAGACGCTTGCCAGTTATGCGGAGACGCTCGTTAACATCGTTCTTCTCACGCTCCAGTTGGGCCAGCTTCATGGCACGCAGACGGTTGCTGTCAAGGCTGTCCAAATCCTCAAGGTCGATATCAATAGCCTTATCGCCCATCTTGAGATCGGCAATCTGCTTCTTGAGCTCCTCCTTGCGGACACGGTCACGCTCAGCCTTGAGACGCTTGGCTTCACGCTCCTTCTGCTCAGCAGCGAGGCGCTTGTCTTCAGCTTCTTGAAGAGCCTGCTCGCGAAGCCGCTTCTGGCGGGCGTTCTCCTTCTCCTTGCGAGCCTGGATCTCAGATGCCTCCTCCTTGCGCTTCTGGATAACTTCCTTTCGTGCGAGGATCTCTAGGTGCTCCTCTTCAGCACCAGCCTTGGCACGAGCCAGAGCTGCCTCGCGAGCCTCAAGACGCTCCTTATTGAAGCTGGGATCGATGTAGTGGCAAGTAGTGAAGAGAGATTTGGCAAGGCGGGTAAGCTGTGAGCGGACAATCTCTGAGGGAGTGCTCTGCAGACGCTGGACAGTACCAGTCTCAGACTCGGCAGAGCCGGCGGTCGATCCACTGTGGCTAGCCTTGGAGGACGAAAAGACGTCGTTGTCGAAGCTCAAGACGCCAGTGGCATGGTCCATACGAATAGAAAGATCCCCCTTCTTGTTGCCGTTCATGATGAACTTCTCAATAGTGCCGCGAGTGACCTGGTAGGGCTCAGGGAACTCGGCCAGGCTCTCGACGAAAGACAGGTCAACTGTTTCGTAGACCTGAGAGAGCTGCTGGAAGAGGCGGGTAAGGATGACCTGCTGGAGAGGGAGGATGTACTTCTCCATCTCAGCGTCGGCACCAATCTTGGTCAGGATAGGAGAGATCTTCTGGCAGATAGACAAGGGGTGGAAGTCAACCTCTAGGATGTTGTAGAGATCTCGAATCTCCGGGCGAGCACGCTGGAGCAGGGACTTGGAAAGGGCGTCCCGGAACAGCTTGACGCGAGTGGGAGCCTGGGACATGCCAAGGAGGTGAGTCAGACGAGAGTTCTTGTTCTTTTTGGCCTCATCAAAGTCCACCATGGCACCGCGAGATCGTGAGGTGCTAATGACAGGGATGGCAAGAGCGGAAAGGAGGACAAAAGAAGCAGCTTTCTGGAGGTCGGCATCAGATGCAGGAGGGTTATCGGACTTCTTGCCCTGACCGCTGGCAACCAGGACGGAGGACTGGCGGAGGAGGGTGTAGTATCGCGACCAAGCAGCGGCATGGAACAGGTAGTTTTCGCCGACGAGGAAGATTCGGGTGAGTTTCTCGTAGTAGTTGGCCATCATGATATTCTTGGGAGGCCGCTTGCTGAGGTTGAGCAAAGTGTGAATATCCTCGACGCTTCGGAAAGCCTCCTGCCACAGCTCGAGCTCGACGGCAACGTTGAGCTGTTGGAAACGGGTCTCAAGGTGTCGCTGGAGAGTGTCGGGATCGCTCAGGTTGATGGCGTGCATCTGGGAAGAGTACTTGGCGGCGGTCTGGACATGGTTACGGAGGAGCTCGCAAAGGCGGCGGAACTCGGTCTTGCGAGTGTACTTGAGGCAGAAGTCAAAGGCCTGGGTAGCGGTGCTCTGGTAGAGTATCTCCAGACGGGCATTGTTTCGGAGAATGTCGAGGACCGTTCGGTAGGCCTCCCAGAGGAACTTGAGCCAGGGAGTGACGATGGCACGGTCGGTGCGGTCTCGGGATTGCTCGCCGGAGACGGTGGCGAGGAGGATGGACTCGGGGGTCTCGCTGGCTTCGAGGTCGTCGACGCTGGAGGTGGCGGCGGTAGCCTCGATACTCTCCTGGACCTCGTCGGCCTTTTGCTGGGCGGCAGTGACCTTCTGGACGGCGAGCTCGATGAACTTTTTCAAGACCAGCTGCACATGCCGATGTTAGCGCCGAAAGTCTGACATACAATCCGCAATCCGGGCAGGACCGGAGCGAAAACACGAACCTCGATCGTAGCAATATTTGTGTTCTGGGAGATGTTCTTATATTGGTAAAGAGCATCCTTGGCAAGCTTGCCCTTCTTTTGTTCGACGGAGAGTTCGACGAGGAGGAGCATCACGGGCTCCAGCGAGACGATTGGGACATTTCGGGAACGCTTGCTGGTGATGTGCTCATGCAGCAAGGTCAAGGCCGCGGGAGCCTGACCGACGCCGATGAGTTCGTTGGCCCGCTTGAGGACATTCTCGGGCTTTTGGTGTGGCGGAGGAGGCTACCCAAGACAGCAAGTTAACATCATGACCAAGAAGATAGTGCGGAGGGAGGGGTAAAGATTTCCAGTGATAGGGCTGGCGCCTCGACGGCAATCCGGACAAAGGAAGCCATCACGTACCATGCTGGGCAACCTCCTCTGCGGAATGACTTGGCTGAGAGAGGAGAGTTAAAGATGATCCGAGGTCGATCGCAGCCTGCGGGGGCGAGTTTGCTAGGAAACTTGGCCGGCACTCGTGATGGTGTTGCGAGGCACGTAAGAGGAATTTTTCGATTTTCGTGTGTGGACGCTATGCGAGCGTTGAGGGGCTAACCTGACGTCCCAGAATGGCAAAAGTCACGTGAAACTTACATCAGCAACTTTGGTTGCAGATGTGGCTAGTGAGTACTAGCCACGAGTCAAGCCACATTCGCGAAGTCACTGACACTTGATTATGATGAGTGTGAGTACGGAGAACTGTAGCTGTATTTACTCACTCAATAGCTTCCGTCTGACGATTCCATGAGGGGCATCGATAAAAGCCTATCCGTCATGGCTTTGACAGTTCATTCTGCATAGAAAAGAGGGCGCACCGCATTAAAGCCGGGAACTTGAGTAAGTTCCTAAAGATTCCAAACCCAGCGAACATCATTTCGGGAGACGTTCCTCAACCAAAGAGAAGTACTCCTAATTGGACAAGTGAAGCTTTTGGAAGGATATCAAAGAGATTGTGATTCTAATGACAGCCTGGCCAAGCCATCTGGTCAGGCGAGGCTGCTCGAATTGATGAGACTACGCACACGTGATGATCGCCGAGGACCCTGGACAATGGCGTCAGACGGTCCCAGCTGGACGGCTTTTTAGCAGCGAGGCTGTTCAAATAGTTTCACAGTGGGAAATTGAAGCATTCGCTGCTGGGCGCCGAACGCTTGTTGAGCTGTGCGCGTATAAGAGATTCGTCCCAGCCAGCCTCGGCCAGGGGAGAATCTGAATGGCGCTAGACTCAAGACAGGCCTGATCCACCAGGACTGAACGGGGAGCCATCGAGCCACTGTGTACTTTTGTTCGAGCCGCTGTGTTTAACCTGATTAAGCAGGAGGTATGTGTAATTAACTCAATATACACAGGCCTATAAATCTATATACCCGCACGTCTAAGCCCTAACCCTAACCCTAACTTATCCCTAACTCTAACATTAGCCTCTAAC
>JAADYS010000572.1:0-44690 GCA_012931995.1 Fusarium albosuccineum | reverse complement strand
CCGCAGAGGCAGCGGTGGCCGCCCACGCATATCCGATCCGGGGCCCAGAACCTATCCCCGTCACAACCGTCGCGGGTCTCTGCAATGGCAAACTCCTCGCCAGGCCTCCGCCGCGCCACCTCCTGGGCGACAAGAGGACTCTCCAGGTTTTCGTCAGGCTCTGCAACACCAGGGGCTCCGTAACCAATCCCGTGGGCGATCTCACACCTACCACGGCGAACGTATTGTGTCCGAGGTCGACAGCATGAGCCTACAAGTCCTCGAGAAGGCAGACGGCACCAAACTGGGTCTCAGAATCGTCGACGACAGCGCCCTTTCGAGCCCCTACTCCAGCATCTTTTCGGCTCTCCCTCTGTCCGCCGTCAAAAATGGCTTCGCCTTCCGCGCCCACACTGTCCAGGCTGCAACCAATATCTTTCGCCACGCAAAGAATGGCACTGAGCCCGTTGTCGGTATCATGTTCACCCCCCCTCATATCCCTCAGAACGGGGACGATGTGGTCGCACACAATGTCCACTGGGAATGCCTGGCTCGTCCCGCCCCCAAGATCAACGAAGACGATGGAGGATTCCGTCTTTCCGAGCTGAACAAGTTTCTCCCCGAGATCCCCGCCCCTTCGGAGGGCAAGAAGAAGTAAAGGCAACGGGAATGTGGTTGGTGTGTTGGAAAAGCTTGATAATTGTTGGAGAGAGAGGTTACATGTATGAGCTGGACAAGCGGGCCGGGAAGGGAAGGAAGGAGTCGCGATTTGCGGCAACCACTGTATGACTGTAGTTACCTAATGGCTGGACAAACGCTTGTATCAATCGAGTCTGAATTGCTGGTAAATGAAGTCTAATTCATGCCTAAACTTGACTAAAGAAAGGCTAATCTCATCTAAGAGGGAAAAATGATGTCCTAAAAGAAGAAGATACTCCCACATGTTTAGTGTCTTGTTATGAAGAGGGCTGCCAGGTTTATGATGATGCTATCCCGATGATAGTCAGGCGTTAGGTCTTTTGACTCGCCACTGTACATAGGCACGATCAGCCGCTTGAATCCATAGCTCTTCAAATTCATCTTGTTTTGTTCATTTAAACTCTAAAGCCTCATGTCCAGTTATTCCGAGACGACTCATCAGCGTAAAAAGTACCAGTCAACCTCAAGTCCCTCGAGCTCTCGCCCACGGCAAAAGTAAAGTCCCCATCCCCCGTCACTCTCCAATTCTGGTCCACCACATCCCAGTAACTCAAGTCTCTCCTGGTGAGCTCAAACTCAACAGTCTTGCTCTCTCCCTTCTTCAAAGACACCTTCTCAAAGCCCCGCAGAACCCGCACCGGGTGGTCAACCTTTGAAGTCTTTGGGTAAGACAGGTAGAGCTGCGGCACGGCCTTGCCATCGACGGGACCCTTGTTGGTGACCACGACAGACACTGTCACCACTGTTCTCCAGATATCGGGGTTACCGCCTTCCTCTCCTCCGGCTGGCGAGGGACGCTGCTTGGTGTTGTAGCCCTCAGGGTAGGGGTAGTCGCCTGGCTCGATATCATCTGCGGAGTCGATGTATGGGTAGATCCATTTCTCGAGCTTTCGAATATTCTTTGGCCACAAGCCCTCTCTGACATCGGGGATCTTGTCGTCAAGCTTGGGCGGCTCTGCACTGGGACGCAAGAGTCGCAGCGCAGGGAGGTGAGGCACCACGACTTTCTGCGTAACTTTGAGGTTCGTGTACTCAAACGAAGTATAAGACAGCCCAAAGCCAAATTCGTATCGGGGCTTGATGTCGTGCTTGTCAAAGTATCGGTAGTCGATGTACAGGCCCTCGTCAAAGTCCTGCTGTGGTACAACTCCATTTGGCAGATACAGGACTTGGCCCCCCTTGCCGTAGTCCGCGAGCGACTTGCCGATTGTGTATGGCAGTTTTCCGCTGGGACTCTCGTCGCCAAAGAGAATGCTTACGATAGCATTCCCGCTTTCCTCGCCTGGGAGGTTAGCCGCCAGAACACCCTTAATTCGGGGGTGGTCGATCCATTTCTCCATCACAACAGGGCCAACTGCATGAACAACCACAATGGTCGTGCCGGTTCCACCACCACAGTGGTTTGCAACCTCCATAATAAGCGCATCGCCTCCTTTCTGTAGGAAGAGATCGTTGCGGTCGCCACGGACACCACTCCAAGAGAGGTATCCCTCACCAGCGTCCGAGTTGGCAAATACCAAGCAGACGTCCAGCTCCGTTACCTTTTTCGGATGCTTCACCTTGTTGGAAAGGAACTCGGTGACCTCGACTTTGCCCTTGTTAAATCCCTCGCTCAGAGCCTCGGCGGGTGTGATCATGAATGGGAATTCAGCTGCACCGCTGCCCCAGCCGGAGCCAAGGGTACCCTCATTGCATCCTCGGTCAGGGCAGTGATTAGGTCCCTTGCCGGGGCCAGCGTCTTCGCCGAAAATACCGATCTTGATCTTACCATCTCTCTTCTCTGCTTTGGGATTGTTCAGTAGCCCATCGCGACTCAGAGGGAGGACGCCCTCATTCTTGAGCAAGACTGTGCCCTCGATCGCAACCTGGCGAGCAAGTTTGGCGTGCTTGTCCTGGACATTCACGTAGTGATTCACCACCTGTTCTTCTTGAGGCGAGGGGCTCCCGGGGGCAAGGATTCCCGTCTTTTCATCGGTCCACGACGAAAAGTTGGGTCCCTTGTTCTTCAGTTTGTCCTGTCCAAGCTGGTAGAAAGAAGCAACAATTCGGAGGGTCATGTCGTTGAGGCGATCCACAGGTACAGACCCGTTCAGAACAGCCTGGGTAAGACGAGGACCCCAGAGCGACTCGCCATCCTGCCATTTCAGACCATCTCCTGGCATACTCATGTCCAGGCCGGCCAGAGCACTCGCCACGCCGGATCGCTGAGCCAGCCAATCGGACATGACAAAGCCTTGGAAGCCCATCTCATCCTTGAGGATTCCGTTGAGCAGCTTCGAATTCTGGCAAGCGTATGAGTTATTGACCATGTTATACGAGCACATGACACTCGCGACTCCGGCCTTGACGGCGTCTGTAAATGGCCAAGCGTAGATCTCATGCAAAGTCCGGTCGTCAATGTTGGACGATATGGCGTTGGGAAGACCCCATTCCCAGGACTGCCGGAAATGCTCCTGCTCGTTACCAATAAAGTGCTTGATCGTGGCCATGATACCCTGATCCTGAATGCCCTTGATTGTCTCAGCTCCGGCGATACCTTGCAGATAGGGATCGGGGCCAAAGCCTTCCCAGTTGCGACCGCCTGCAGGCATTCTTCCGAGGGGTCCGATAGCAGGGCCAAGAATCACATTGATTCCCTTCGCTTTCGCTTCCAGTGCATGCGCCTTGCCACGCTCGTACATCAGCTTCTTGTTAAATGTGGCTCCGACCGTGACTCCAGCAGGCCAAGCGGTTGCATTGTCGGCAAATCGAATTCCCAAGGGTCCGTCTTGCAGGGCGAGCGATGGAAACCCGGTGTAGGCCCCAACGCCTGTGTTGCCCACAGCCAGGCCCATGCTCCATCCTGTGCCTGTGGTGATGTTGACCTTTTCGGCCAGAGTCATCTTCTCAACCAGCTGAGCAGCTCGCTTGTAGCTCCTCTCCCAGTTCTTGGACGTGCCTCCCTTGGGGCTGGGGTACCAGGGGGGTGATTGCCCGTAAGCGGGCGGTGTTTTGATCTTCTTCCATGCAAAAGCTCCGAGGGCTGAGAGGATGGCCCAGATGATCACGACGACTCCGACAACGGTCAAGCAGCATCGTTTCGGAGACGCGCGGCATGGTCGGAATAGGCCAGTTGGCCTCCTTCGCCGCTTGAAGTGAGCTGATGCTTCTGAGCGCGATCCACTGAAATTGTTGTCCAGATAATCTGTCGCGTCAAGATCGGAAAAGTTATCGGACGCGTTGCCGTCATCGAGAGACGACCTCTCGAAGGATCTGAGGAGGGTTTCCCTGCTGGGATCCATAATGGGCTTTCCTCTCATGCAGCCAGCGCGTAGAGGGTGAGGTCAACAGTTGTCGTCAGGTTGAAGCCTGAAAATGATCCGAGACAACGTTTTTACCGTAAAGACAGACTCGCCATTGAAATGACGTTGTTGAAGCAATGAAGCTCCCTCATGCGATTTCTAATTGTCGCGGCTCGATCAGCAAAGCAGCATTGAATGTTTATCTAAGCCATGCCAAGCCAACCCGTAATCGTATTCTTCTATCGAATTGAGTCACGTCACATTCCGAAGCCACCGAGATCCTTGGACGGAAGCGGCAGCACGACCCACCTTTACGCTTCGACCACTACCCTACAAGGCTCATAAGGCCAGGAACAATCAGATAAATCGGTGTAATCAGGTCAAGAATACGCGGCTTCAGATGTTTTTCTGCCTCTTTACGAGAAAGGTCATGCCATTAACAGATTTTAAAAGGCAGAAAAGTCCTGGTCAACTTGCTCCTCAGATAGACCGCTACACTGGTATTGCCTGCGGTGTAAACCGAAACATACGTCCGGACCGTAAATCCGAAGGATCTTGAGCAAGGCAGAGACGATCGGAAAATTATCAAGAGTCATAGCGCTAGACTCGGACTGTTCTTTGAGAATACTACCCTCGGTAACTTTATGCAACTCCGAGCGAGGAGTATTGCACAGAATGACGCAGGTTGTGCTTCATGTCGAGAATCCCACAAGACACAAGGAAACAGGCCAGCTGTCAAGTAGTACTGACATGAAAAATCCACCAATATTCACATTATTCTATTTGGTGAGACATCTCGAAGAATGAAGCCGCCACAACGCCATCCGGGTTTGTGGTGCTGTCCGACTGAGAATGCCCCACATTTCAGGTCCTGGAGCCTCTGGAGGCTGCCCGGCGCTGAGCCGGCATTTCCTCGGCTAATACCAAAACCCTCTGCAACTCCAGCTTGACGTGAGCGCAGCATCACCAGGCCAGCTTCATCGCTCGTTGTCCAGCGCCAATTGCCCAACATGTCCATGTTCCGCGCGAAGAAGCTCGATCTGGGCTGCTTCGTCAATGTGCGAACCCTGCGCGACCACACAAAGCGCAAGGTCTTTGAAGCACACGAGACCGAGAGGTGCGCAAACTCTTCCCTCATCCCTCATGCCCCGAACCTGTAGCCCATGGGTTCTCTCCAGCGGGCGGAAAACCTGGCCCATATCTTCACTTCATCAATTGAGATAGGATTGCTAACTCAGACACCCATAGGCAAGCCCTGCGCTACATCATCCGCAACACCACCCTCCCTCCCCGAGTCCGCGCCGAGGCCCAGCTCCAGTTGACGCAGATGCACTGCTACACCCGACCTACGCAAATCCGAAACCGATGTATCATGGGCGGCCAAGGCCGCGGTGTGCTGAGCGATTTTAAGATGACAAGAGTAGGTCACCAAATGGAGACCACAGTATGGTTGACATGGAGCTAACACATACAGTACAACTTCCGAATGGAGGCTATGGCTGGTAACTTGCCCGGTGTGAAGAGGGCTAGTTGGTAGAGGGCGTTTTGTGTGTGGTTTCGATATCGACGAGGGAATCAATGTACGACTACATTTTGGCCTCGAGAGTCCCGAGTTGAGTGACGGGGCATGCCAGCATACGACATGGAGTGATTTAGATATGACTGTACAATAACATGTAAAACCGATTGGAAACGCCTACTTTCAGGTCCAGACTGATATCGATACAAGGACAGGCTGACGGGCCCTTTAAACTTGAAGGTGACTGAGACTTGGCATGGACCTACAATCCATGGGAAGTGTTATTGCAACATTTCTGTAACGAAAAACAGATTTGGGATGGTTTCATCCAACTGTTAGAGTTCTGCAACATCTAATACCGGAAGCATTCGGACCAAACGTTATCTTAACGACTTGTGCTTGGAGTCGCATCAGATAGACATTCAATGAGCAGATTGCGATAAGCCGATAAGAGCGATAAGCTGATAAGACTTTTTTTAATGTGGCTGGTTTTAGTGTGGCTGGGGCGGCTGCCTCAAACATGAATCGCCACCCCACTACCTAAACACTCTTCTATCAAGACACCTTCCTTCATTCACACTCTCTTGTCGTCGCTCATCAACACACTCTTCTGTCTCATTTGCACCGAGTCACAAATCTTTCCCCTTATACTTCCTCCGACGAGAAGTTGCCCATCATGGGAGGCGGCGATCTCAACTTGAAAAAGTCCTTCCACCCTGCGCTGCGGCGCAACCAGCAGGCCGTCTACGAGGAGGAACAAAAGGCCCTCGCCGAACGCAAACGCACGCAACAACGCATCAATGAAATCAAGGAGGAGCGCGCAAAGGAGGAGGTACAGCGACAGCTCGAGGCAGCCGGAGGAAAGAAGCGCATCGACCGCGTCGACTGGATGTACCAAGGCCCTACCGATGGAGCAGCAGGCACCACCGAAGAAACTGAAGCATACCTGCTCGGAAAACGAAGAATCGACAACCTCATCAAGGGCACGGAGCACAAGAAGCTGGAGAAGCAGGCCGGGCAGGAGAGTTTCATGGCGCTACAGAATGCCAACAGCGCGCGTGACACTGCTGCCAAGATCCGGGACGACCCACTGCTCGCCATCATGCGACAGGAGCAAGCCGCCTACGAAGCCATGATGAACGATCCGATCAAGCGACGCCAACTACTCGCATCGATGGGAGTTGACGACGAGAAAAAGGACAAGTCAAAGAGGAGAGAAGACAGGCACGACAGACACCGGAGGAGACATCGCCATCGCAGCGCAGACCCGGAGGATAGACGTCACAGGCGGAGGCGTTCTTACTCTCGATCGCGAAGTCCCCGGCCACGCGACGACTCGAGAGAGGACCGGCACAGGCGTCGACGGGATGACTACTCTCCAGAACGTCGTTCACGACGGAGACGTGATGATTCAGAGGATGAGGAAGAATCCCGCCATTCCCGACGGCGTCGTGATGACCGACGATATGACGACGACCGACGCGACGATCGACGAGACTCACGGAGAAGCTACGGCAGTGAATCTCGTGGAAGGAGACCACCGCGATACAATGGCGGGGACACCCGCCCACGGGAGGATGACAAGGAAACGGAGGAGGAGCGCCAACGAAAGCTTGCGGCCATGCAGTCGGCGGCGACAGAACTTGATGACGACCGTGAGAAGCGTCTAGCAGCATTGGAAGAGCGAGAGCGAGCGCTCCGAGAAGCCGACGACAAGGCGAGAGAGCGCGGAGGAGATCGAGGGTTCACCAATAGACTTCACCAGCAGGCGGGACACAAGGGATTGGCTGAGCGCATGGGCGGATCCCGACGCGGGTACCAGAGGGACGATGACTGAGTACGACGATGACGATATCCAATAACATATAATCAAGGGGGATTTGGCGTTCAATAATTGATACTTAATTCAGCTGTTGCGAGATTGAGTTGGCTCCTTCGCGCGATGTAGCGCCAGGGATCGAGGGGTGGTCGATAGCTTGGAGGCCACACCAGAAGGCGACTGGAAGGATGGATCTGTCAGGCACGATCGGGTAGTGAGTCGGGCGTCTAGGTAGGGACGGAGGGCTAAGTTTAGCTGTGTCGAATAGATTCAATCATGTACCTGGCCGAATGGCGTCTACTGTGAACCGCATCCGAAGACTCGGTGCACATGTCTTGTGCCTGTCGATGAGTAAGTGTCGCCGCCGTCGCGTGATACAAGCACAAGCCGAGGAAGCAAAAAAGACGCGGGAAGAAACGAAAGCGGCCAAGCCACTGCGAATGACGACTCAGTTGCAAGCCAAGCCACATGAATCGCCAACCGTGAGCCACGATGCGAGGCTCCCGAGGCCATGTCCACCGATCATGATTTTGGATTCAGGCGGCGTCGTGGTTACGCACCAAACTGTTGGGATCATCACGATGAGGTGATCCGAAATCATATGCAATGCGAGAAATCTGGACTCGCAATCTTTCTTGCATTTGGCTTTTTCCCCAATGGACGGTCACGGACCTTCACTCATCCAGTAGCCAGGCCCCCCGGCGCGATCGTCGACCGGCGCCGAGGAAGAAGCAACGGTTTAATAGGGAGACTAGGACGCGTCGGGAAAGGCCAGAGCCGAGATTTATGGAGACTGTGTGCGCCTGTGGCCAGGGGAAAGACGACACCTCCAGTGATTGAGGGGAGAGGCCACGGAGCCTCTGGTGGGCGGCTTCGCAGCGGTTCCAGGCCACTCTGGACGCTGGAGTTACAGTGGTCGCTGAAGCTAATTTCTGTTGGGCGGGCCAATCACGACGTGCAGGTCGAATTCCTCAGCGCGCGGCATGGGCTGCGCAAGAGGGGAAACTCCACCAAGGACCGAGAAAAGATCCCTGCTCGCTCTTCTCGCTTGGCGACACTACCAATTCTCCATTCTCCATTGCCCCCGTTTTCCCTGCGCTCTCTGACTTCATCTCGTCCTGCCGCTCCCTCTTTTGCCCCAGCGGCTCATTTCCCGACCTAATTATCCCCGGCCTTCCCCTACTGTACAACGCTGTCAAACCAGCAAGCTGCAACTCTGCCGCCAAACTCTCGACGAGACTGCGCGATTCGTTATCTGGCCAGTTTGCGACACTCAAATCTCCAGGCGCCGAGCAACTCCTGAATCCGACAACAACACTCTCCACCTGCAGCCAAGTCGCATACGATTGCTCTGCCTCGCTGACCCGAGTCTTGATCAGCGCGCCACCTCTGAGCAGGGTTTCAAGGAGCACGGCCACGAACCGACATCACTTCACGATCGCCGTCGCGAATCCCCTCTCCTCGACGAATTTTACTCTTGCACACACGCGAACCAAAACAACTCACAACCATGCCTGCTCTCTGTGGAGGATCCAAGACCGTCCAGCGCAAGCTGGTACTGCTGTTAGTCGAGACTCCCCCGCCGTCCGTCTCGAGTATTCACGGGGATTGCGCTAACATTGGCTTGCGTCGATTAGGGGCGACGGTGCTTGTGGAAAGACGTCGTTGCTGAATGTCTTTACGAGAGGGTATGTCTGCCGCGCCGAGGAGTGGGATGGCACGGAACGAGAGGCTTATCGGTTGCTACAGCTATTTCCCAACCGTCTACGAACCCACCGTCTTTGAGAACTACGTCCATGGTACGCATGACGAACCCGTTTCAGACGTTTGAGGGGCATTGCTAACCCATTGCGCAGACATCTTTGTCGATAATGTGCACATTGAACTGTCACTGTGGGATACAGCCGGCCAGGAAGAATTCGACCGGTTAAGGTCTCTCTCATACGGTAAAACCCTTGCATCCACCCCATCGCCGTGCAACGTTACTGACATGACTCGCCAGATGACACCGATCTGATTATGCTCTGCTACTCTGTCGACAGCAAGGACTCGCTCGAAAACGTCGAGTCCAAGTGGGTGGGCGAGATTGCCGACAACTGCCCCGGCGTGAAGCTCGTCCTGGTTGCCCTAAAGTGCGATCTCCGAGAGCAAGGCGAGGAGGAAGAAGGCGACGCGGCCGAACCGAGAGAGAAGCGACCCATGATCACTTACGACCAAGGCCTCGAAGTAGCGCGACGCATAGGCGCACTCCGATACCTCGAGTGCTCGGCCATGAAGAACCGGGGCGTTAATGAGGCCTTTACCGAAGCGGCGCGAGTGGCATTGAGTGTCAAGAAGGACCGCGAAGAGGGCAAGTGCGTCATCATGTAGACGAGCCCTGCCGAGTTTCACCTTTTCGAACAATACGACATCTTCGCCCCGAGACGAGATCGTTTACATCGAATACGAGCCAACCCCCGCGAGCAACGATTCACGTTCCCGTGCCAGAAGAGCAGGGGATGCATTCCTTCGCTCGGCCCGTCGACCGGCTCTTTTTATCCCACCCATTTCTCACGCTCCCACGAGGGGGCATTTCACTGTACATATCGAGTGCGGCATATATGCACATAGGGTTGTTTTTCCTTTGGTGTTTTATGTGATGGTTTTTTTTATCTCCTTCTTGTTCCTCTTGTCTTTGCACGGCTCTTATTTTCTTCTGGAGTCAACAGCTGCAAGACGGCATGCAAAGGAGTAGGCTGGTGGACGCGCTATGCTGGGAGAGTCGGTCGCATCTTTTTTGCCAACTACAAACTACCCTCCTCGACATTACCATGTTTTTCTATGTCGGCTCTTTGTTTCTTGTTACGGGTCATCCTCAGCAAGGGGTAGGGGTGTTGTTTCAGTATGCCCTTATTTATCTCTAGTTTTTACTACCGAATGAAAGGTTCCGAAAGACATTTGCTGGGCAATTGAGGGTTCAGGCAGAGAGTGATGATGTGGCCAGTACGAGAATGCACAGCCACGCTGTCGATTACGGGCATAAGAGTTGAGGTTGGGGATCTTGCATTTGCTGATGCGATGGAGCGGATCAAGGTGGTTCCGCTGGCAGACGGGTTGTGCAGGTCGATCTGATGCTCTTTGACCCAAGATCTGCATCATGCCGCAGGTGAGCGGTCATAACTCGCGCAGCAGAGACCAGGACATCCTTGGCGCTCTGATGTCGCATTGCGTTGACGGTATTGTCAGTCTTTTGTTCATTTCAGCTGCGGCTGATGTTGGCCGTCTCTCTGCCATGGTAGAATACTCTGGTAAAGCATCTCGAACCCTGCTTTTGCCAGAACAATCCAGGAATAGCTCTCAGACCAATGATCCAGCTGCAATGTCGTCGTCTGATAAGGGTCCAGTTCAAGTTTCACCAAAATAAACCCCCCAGCCAGCCACAATGTCGTCAAACCTCGCTCCTCTGCGTCATCACAGAGCCCGTCCCCTAATCGAGTGACGCTATCCCCATGCCAATCCAGCCCACCAATTGTGTCATCAACCCGCCCTGATTGGCAGGGACCCTTGAGACAGACCCTTGCCTACCCTACACGCATGGCTTGACGTCACTGAAGGGATCAATTTCCAGAAAAGCAGGTTTCACAATCATTCAGCCGTTGCCCGTTGATGGCATCAATAGCTGGGGGGAGGCATGTAAAAAGGCCAAGGAGTGCCCAGGTCTTGGGATAAAAGCTTCATTCTGTTCCATCACACATTGAGTCTCAGACACTTCTAGATCTACCTCGCCTCACTTACACCACCACACTTACACCTACACCAAGATAAACCATCACCATGCCTCTCTTTGGATCCTCCCGCCGTGAACCCTCCCCCGAGCCTGTCCGGGAAGAGCCTCCCCGCAAGCACGGCCTCTTCGGCTCCCGCCGCGAGCCCTCTCCTCATCGCTCCTCAACGCACCGCTCATCCCGCCGTTCTACCGGCTCCTACGACCGCCACTCATCATCATCCTCCTCCCGATCTCCCACCCGTCGAAGCTCTGGGGGCGGCTTCTTGTCTCGGACCTTGGGCGGCAACAAGCACGAACACGACCCCGCCGTCCTCGAGGCCCGTGAGCGCGTGCGCAACGCTGAGATGGCCGAGCGCGAGGCTGATCGCGCCCTCGAGGAGGCTCGGTTGAGCGTCAGGGAGGCTAGGGAGCACGTCAAGAGGCTCGAGGTTGAGGCCAAGGAGGATTCGCGGAGGGCCAAGGTCAAGGAGCACCAGGCCAAGGAGATGTCCAAGATGGGACGATCCCTCGGACGTGAGTACCCTGAGATGATGTCATTGAGATGTTGATGCTGACCATGATTACAGGCCACGGCTATTAAACAACACCAGAAAGACAGCGCCGGAGTTGCTGGAGTGTACGATTAGGTTGACATTTCTGTATTATGACTATACGAACATGGAAAAAGCATGAGCATACGACGGGACTAAAGCGATCGTTTATTTCTTTCTTCAATTCGATCCATGTCTTGCTTGAAAACATTACAATGCATTCGATAATTAGCATCAATATCGTCCATAAAGTGAATGTGATGAGAGTGAGGTCTTCCGAACAAACATGTGTATTTAACTCGAACAGTATCCAAACCATGTCATGCTTTAATCACTCATCAATGCTGACACGATCCCAGCCATTAACCAGGCAGCCTCATCTCATATCTTATAACCCAGCAGAATACAATCTGGCTCATTCAAAGGCTCAAGCTTGTTCAATGTCCTCGGCGCGAGTTACTCCGTCCAAAGCTTGATGTTCAGTGCCACCAATTCGTGCTCCACACTCCGGACAACGAGCAACTTCCATGGGCATGCCGCACTCTCCAATCGCAAACTACAAAAGACAGTCAGAGTTAGCAAAGTCCCCCCAAAAAGAGCCGAGTTCAAGTCTAGACTCACCGGGTGTCCGTTGACGCAGTTGTACCAATGCCCAGAGTGAGTTGCAATACCCTGGGCCCCGCTGACCATGGCCGACTTGATCGATGCCAGCTCCTCTGGTGTGACGGTTTCATACCGAGGCTCACATAGCCGAATCATCTCCTGCACTCTCTCCTTCAGATCTTCACTGTTCGCAAATCTCGAACATTGAGTCAGCGCATCATTGAGTAGCTCACGAGCCATGCTGGTTCTTTCTTTAACATTCTCCCCCTGAACTCGAGTTTCATCAGCCTCTGTCTCGGTGTGTGCCTGCCAAGCAAGCAGCTGCGAAACCCTGGCAAATGCCAATGTGGCCGCGACGACGGTCCGTGAGAGATTCGCCTCCTTGGCCTGGTTGATGAGGCCCTTGCAGTCCTTGAAAAACCGTTTCATATTCGGGAGCGAATTGTGCTTCACCCATGCTTGGGTTTCGAAGTCGTTGAGTGATCCTTTCCACGCTTTCAAAAGCGTGATGGCATCTTGAAGTTGCACTTCCTGGGCCTTGATAACAACCAATTGCGCCCCAAGAATGATTTGCTTGTCTGGTGCTGGCAGTGAAAGTTTCAAAGCCTCCATTTGTCGGGTGATGGTGAGAGAGTCGCCTGTAGCCAGAACCCGGGATGTGGCAATCGCATCAATGAGCATCTTTGTAGGCTCATGACTTGCATCCATACGTTTCCCGAGGGCCTTGGCAGTGGAACTGAGTTTCTGGAGGCTCAAATATCTGTGCTTGGGGAATGATTTGGCCGTTGCGCCGGGCTCGCGTGTCACTGCAAGTTCATTCTCGAGGTTTTGCAGGTTACGTCCAAGGCTGTCCAGAGTCTTCCGCCCATCGATGAGGAAGCGCTTGCAAATCTCGTCCATAACAGCTCGGTTGAGAAGACGGTTGTACCGCTTCGTTGCAAACTGTCGAATCGGCCGCTTACAGTCTGGGCAGAAGGGCACATTTCTGGCCAGCGATCCAGAAATGTCCCTCAAACCACTGAAGTTTCCTTCCTTGTCCCTGGTGTACACCTCGTCAAGACCAACTAGCCCATCAAGCGTCTCGCCAGTGAAAAAGTGGCCACATCCAAGCACCACGACGGGATTCTCGTTCAGGTCGACCTCGGCGTAGGATCGAAACTCCAAGAGGTCAATGCGGGCGTCGCCTTTTTTACCGCACTCCTGGCAATAATTGATGGGACAGTCTTCGCCGCAGAAACTAGGACACTGGTGACCGCAGGGGAGTATCTTGGAACATCTCTTGTCGCAAGGAAGGCGATTGCAAGGCGCCGAACAAGGCATGGAGCAGGAACCTTTGTGAGGACAAGCCCAGGTGCATTTCTCGATGCATGGGGCGCACGCTTTGTTGCATGGCGAGGCACAGGAGGAGTGTGGGCATTGGACCTGAGAGTTGTCAGCATCTGAACGAAACCGGAATATAGTGTATATAAACTTACCTCACATGGTGCCTCGCAGCTCCCACAGTCATCACCATCATGGCACATCCGTTTGCACCTATGGTTGCAGGAACCAAAAGGCCGATCACACACCTTTGTGCAGACATGGTTGGAAGACCAACTATTATTCTCTTGACGACATGCGTGACAAGAACCGCTGCACTGGTGGCCACAGGGGAGTATCTCAACGCATGGATGGGTGCAGACAAAGGTTTTCGAGGTGATATCCTGGGAGCAGTCTACAGTAACCTGATGTTTGCAGCTAGGAACGATCTTTTGTACTTGGGCAGTACATTTGACCGATCCCAAATCTTGTTGCTCGTAACAGAACAGTGTTTCCTTGACATGACCGCAAGGAAGCTCTATATCATGAACCCTGACTTTGCAATTGCCGCATTTCTCACCACAAAGCTTGGGGCACTCATGATCACATGTCTTCCGAACACGTGGGCAAGGCTGTGCACACGAGAACACGCCGTGCATCGCCGCTGAGTGACACCGAGCCTGACATCTGTGACCACAAGGCTCTAGTCGGCGAGAGCAGGGTAGGTTGCATCCCCCTTCAGGGCTCTTGATAGCAAAGTCTTCGGGTTCGGCGCAAGGAATGACAGTATCTGGATGTCGCGGGCAGCATAGCTCAAGCGAAGTACCGACGGCATCAGCCTGCGAGAGTTGTCCGTGAACATCAGCCCACATGGGCACGTTAAGGTATGTCTTGGAGTTCCCAATCAAGTACATGCCATGCTTAGCACGGCTGAGGAGCACATTGATGCGATTCTCGGTTCGGAGGAAGCCCACCTTGTGCTGAGGGTTGCTTCGCACTAATGACACAATGATGATTTTGGCTTCTTCGCCTTGAAAGTTGTCCACCGTGGCAAGCCGTATCGTCTGCAGCAGTTGCTTCTTCTCGATTGTCTTCTCGGGGCCCTCAGGTGAACTTCCATCACCCGTTTCGTCTTCGAAACCTTCTTGTGCCAACCGGTCCAAGTCGCGGTCACTGAGGCAAATCTCGAAATCCCTGCCGAGTGCCGCCCGCAGCTGCTGAAGCTGGCCCGTGTAGGGAGTAAGGAGGGCAATGTCTTCGGGTTTGTACTCCCCCTGACGTACGAGATGGCGCACAAGAGCCGTTGCCATGTTTGTCTCCCAGATGTGGCTGTGAGACTTGACACGGGTGCCATCATCTCCAGTGTCCTCCATGCGGTCGTGATCAAGCCAAAAGAGATTTTTACGCATACCAGTGACATTTGGACGGTCCATTACGCTCTCATGATCTTGGAGGTTGGGATAGACTCTCCGAATGAGCCGAGAGATATCAGGTCTCATTCTTCGCTGCACGTTAAGCTGTGCAAATGGCGCCGGTGGAAGACCTGGCTCGCCAACAGCCCTTCTCTCAAACTGGCTTCGGTCTAGCTGCCACATCTTTCCAGATGCTGACTCGAGGCTGAGGGAAAAGTTGTTGATCTGTGGTCGCAGCTGTCTGTGGTCGCCAATCTGGATCACATGTTCAACACCAGGCATCAGAGCCGAGATGATGTCGGCCTCCTTCAGTTCACCGGCTTCCTCCACGATGACGACCTTGGGTTTCACGCTTCGCAGCATTTCGATATGTCGTGCAAGTGATGTTGTAGTTACTCCCACCACATCAGCTTTGGCAATGGTCCGTTGATCCACTGCCCCGTGAGTTCTGTTAATCGTCTTGCGCTGGTTGTCGGCTTCATCAATGGACTCAAAAATAACGTCAATCTGAATCTCTTGTCGCTGTTCAAACCAATAATCCGCCAGAGCCCAGCGTTCTGTTGGCGTGAGACAATAAATGTCTTCTTCAGCTCGCTGAATGAGGGGCTTCGAGCGAGCAGGCGACAACTTGACATCTGCCATCGAGGGTCGTTTCCCAAGCCAGGCAATCAGGGGATCTTGGCTGACGATTTGGAATCCACCTTCTTTATCTCGTTTGAGCTGAACATAAATCTTGGCAAAATTGAGAGCCAAGAACTTTTCTAGGGTAGACCAACTGGGCCCTGTGCGAGCTTGACACCACCGACCCATGGCGTGTCTGGCCATCTCCATGCGGGTTTCCATATACCCAAAAGCTTGACCAATCGTCGAGCCTTCAACCTTGGTCTTTGGGGTCTCCTTGCTGACAACCCGGAGATTCTTTCCACTGAGCTCCTCTGCGACGCTACGGCCACCAATGCGGATGATTGCATCGATACCAACATCAAGCAGATGCTTGAGAAACTGATCAAGAGCGTGGTTGGTGTAGCATCTGTATTAATGTCAGCGTTGTTTAGGGAATTAATCTTGAATTCGTAAAGGGACTCACATGACGAGAATAGGTCCCAACTCTGCTTGTTCCTTGACACCAAGCAAAACTCTCAAAAGTTTGACACCGAGATACGACTTTCCAGTGCCAGGAGGGCCTTGGACGAGTGCATACTCTCTAGTGAGTGCGCCGAGAAGACCGAGGCATTGGCCGTGATCGAGGCCTGTAGCGTCTTCAAGCTCCTGGAGATCCATGGTTTCAGGGGACGTGGGATCCAGAACCAGACTGCTGTGCTCATTCTTCGTGATACAGCCCAAGGGGAAAACAAAACCTGCCTTGCGAGCGTACAAAGGAGCAGGAATACGATCATCCAGGGAAGCACCAGGTAAGATCCATTTCTGAAATGCAATGTGATTCTCCCGTTTGATCTTTTTGAGGTTGTTCAAAATGGGCATGAATGTATCGGGAATAACCCCGTTGAAATCGACCAGTACCCCTGGGGTTTTGTCTCTCCACAACTGGGTGAGGAGAGACAGGTCGTCGTACTCATGAGCCGCAAGTTTGACAGTGACACTGGGGAGGGATCTTCCATTGGAAACAAGAGAGCTCTTGTTAGAGCCAGGGTGTTCGCTGCCCTCGGCTCTCTTGGCTGTGACCTGAAGGAAGAGAATATTCTTCTGGTCACCATCAGAAGATACAAAACACACCAGAGTTCCTTCTCCTAGCCGGGAAGATGCTTGCCACCAGGAGCGCTGCTCCGAGGGTGTTTTTTTGCGAATATGAGGAGGAGACAAGAAAGACACGATTGCTTCTAGGCCTTGCTTCTCTTCGATTGAGATGCGGCGAACGGTAGAAGTCAAGTAGACTTGTGCTTGAGTGTCTTTGCCTGATAGTTGGCCTTTCAATGGGTCCTTTGACGAGAGTAGATCCCGAAGGACATCACTGACAGGCCCGATGATGTCGTGTCTGACAAGCCGAAAGGTGGAATCAATGTACCTCTGCATGGGATCCTCGAGGACATGCGGGTAGAGAAAGTTTGTTGATGGCAAGTACTCGACGCTGTCGCTGGTGACTTCTTCGTAGGTTGGTAGGATAGAGATCTCAGAGATGTCGGCAAAGTCATTGTCATGTCTACCACCAGGTGTTTGAGCTTTTTTGGGAAAGGATGATGCGACCGACTTAGTGTCACGGCTCCCGTCGTCTGGGAATAGCCGAACAGGAGCAAGAGTCGCCTTTGCACCTGCAATCACTCTTTTGATGATTGTAAGGCGACTTTGAAGGGCATCGAGGTCAGCGTTCGATGAGCTTTTACTGATCTTGACGACCAGCTCATCTAGAATCTTTAGAAGCGCTGGGAGGCTGTCAGAGAACTGGGCCCGGGGCACCTTGACGAGGAGCTCGTAGAGAGCCTTGGAAATGACCTTGGCCAGATCTAGTACGGATGAGCCGGAAGCACTGGTGAGATAATCATAATTCTTGAGCGTCTGTTGGCATATGCTGGATAAGAATTCAATGCCCTCCTCCCCGTTGGTTCCGCTGAACAAGGTGTACATGGTGCCCAGGCAATGATCGATCGACAGAGAGCCGAGTAGAGAAGGATGTGTGACAAGTCTGAGAAATGATTCCGCGCAGTGGAGGTCGGCCTGTGTCGCGAGGGTAGACGTCCGAGTCGCCTGGGCTATGTGCGTCTGTCCGCTGAGTTTGTCATCGACCAGGTCCCTGGCTACAAGCTGATGTAGTTCCTCGCTGTCGCCGTCTAGGATGGTGAGTGCACCCTCCCAGATTCTGAGGGCAGTAGAAGCATTGCGGCGGTCTTTTCGGACGAGTCTCTTCCATTCGTAGTACCGTTCGAGCACCTCAGTATCGGGCTGAAGGCCAGACGGACGAGAAGAGTCTGGCTTTTGACCATCTGCGGCGTTGGAGATGTCGTGAGAGTACTTGCATCTCGAGCCGTAGCTGCATTTTCCTTTGCGGAAGTGAAGGCAGACTTGGTCTCCATGTTGATTCCTGCCAGAGCTTGGCCCAGCTTGTCGACCTCCGCGGCCACCGGGGCGATTGCCCCGACGTCCTGGTGTCATGGTTGGTGAACTTAAAGCGACAAAATGCTTTGATGTATCCAACAAATGGGATATACAGAGAGAGGATGGAGGGAAAGCATGCGGGAATGAGGTGGTTATGTTGTGACGGAGGGAGGAGGAGTGAAGCTGGAGAGGAGGGGGGGATGTTGTGCTTTAGGCTGGCTTGATTTTTGCAAATATTGCACCTTTGTGCGTTTCTGCCTTAAAGAAGGAACTGATTCACCGCTTTCCTTCGAGTGTGAATTGCTTTGGCTGTGAATGCTGGCAGTGTTTGCTCAGCTGCCGGCTGTTTGCAGTGCCTGAGCAGGTTGGTCCTCCCCCAAAAGCACCATGCCGGGCGTAAGAGCGTTCTCTCCAATGAATAATCCGGAGTTAAAGGGATGATTGTGCAAAGCTAATGCAACTTGGCGGCGGTCAATGAAAACTCGTCTTTGCCTTGGTTGGGATCCTCATGTCGTAGTGACCGAGTTGTGCAGCCCTGCTCAGGAACTTGCCGATGTCCAGGGAATCCCTGGTGCTATTCATCTTCGCACTGAGTAAAAAGAAACCTCTCACGTTGGAGTGATACCAGGGCATTGCTTTCTCTCAATGTTCCCTGCGCTGGTCGAAGCATCAATGTTCGCTTCTCCAACAGCGTCGACCATCGCATCCCACAATCCTGCTGGTATCTTCCAGTCAGAGGCCGTAAATCCACCAGAAGCCGTGATTCTCCACTTTGGTTGTTCAAGAGCACTCGCTCTTATCCGCCTTTGCGCAAAATCTGGAAGGGCGGCAAGTCCTGGTTGTTCCCCTTTCCCAGCGCCTCGATATCCGTGACGTATTGACGCCAACTCACTCGTGAGGTCCATTTCTGCAAATCGAAGACAAGATGGATTTGACCTGGCTACGGCTTCAGAAAAAGCAGTGACAAAGAGGAGGACTGAAGCTGGAGACGTGATGTTTGGCGAGGCAAATAGAGTGGGATTTTCTTCCTAACTAACTACCGCTATTGCTTAAAAACGTTGATTGTGACCTGCTTCGAAATAACCGAATGCAGTGTGTCTTCGAGAAGACTAAATAGAGTCAGCAGATAAATCTATGAAACAAGTCTTTGGTGAGATTCGCTATGACGTCGTCCTGCCGATTGTTAGCGACAAGCGCCTGCAGAACTAGTTTCAGAGTAAGAAGGAAGCCGCAGAGAACTCGCACGTGTTCACGGAAGCCATCCTCGCCCTCTTCACCCGACTCAGTGACTGGCAAAGTCAGAGGGGTGTCAAGTTGACGCTGACAGTCACCTCACCTTCTGATGACCCCATATTGCGAACGAAATATCTCAGGGTGAAGTCAAGAAGGAATTGCTTCAAGTATCTCGACATTGAGACCAGCATGCTGCCACCTGCCTCGTGCGTATACTCACTTGACACGCAGAGCATCGATTTTAGCTCAAGCACTGCATGAGGAGGCATCTCCGGGAAACTCTGACGCGCTTGCCGCTTCTACACTATAAATTCTTCTCGTCGCCCCGGGCTCTGCCTTTCTCTTCCTTTCTCTGTCATCACCATCGTCATCGAAACTTTCTCGGCTCACTCTCGCTTCTCCGCAACACCACCACTATCCCAGGCATTCTTCTTCAAGCATCCAGCACTCATCCATTTTCAAAATGGCTTCAATTATTCTACGCCGCCTAGCATGGTCGACGCGTCCCCGCGCTGTCGCTCAACCCCTGGACGCCTTCTCACGGCTATTCGCTCGTCCTCTGATGCCAACTCCTCTGCTACCTACTAGTAGCATCAGACATGTTCACCAACCAGGAGGCCAGTCTCCTCAACGATCGGCACGCGATGAAATTTTAGACGCTATCGCCAGGTCCCAGCAGTTACTTGTACAAGAATTGACTCTACGGGTTCGAGAGGAGATCGCGCGAACATTGCCGCCTCCTTTGCCCTGGTGGAAGCGATGGGCGGACAGGATAAACCGCAAAATACTCTAGTTGGGTAGGGCCTATGGGTAGGGCCTATGGGGCATCATAACCCTGTCCTAATGCTCAAGATTAGTTGGTCAGAAGCTGTTAAGATCCTTAGCTGCGGGTGAGCCTAATAGTAGGTATAGAATGCCATAAGACAGCGATAACTACCCAGCTTGCTGAGTTGATACGGTATCACCTCGACTGACAATGTCTCCGAGGTCAACGTGACACGGTCGCGATGCTGGTTCAGCTCGCCTTGCTCCTGAGCTGAGAGCTTCAAGGATATCGACAGGCATCCAGGACAGATGCAGTTGACCAGCCAAAGGGATTCGCCCCGTCAACTCACCGGCAAGCCACATCCGTTATTTAATCTCCATCCGCTCCCTCGCACGTGGATTTGCCCACATCACGGGCCAATGCTCCATGATTTTCGCTTCTCTTCAGGGGCGGCTCAACAATGACCAATCGACAGCCCCAAAAATAGCCCGGAAGGATCGCCCCCATGTCAGACGTCTAAGCAGCCATCTTAATAACGCTGCTGACATTGTAGCGGCTCTGAATAACCTCCAAAACAGAATATCTACATAATAGACCTCAATACACTGCATCCGAGGCCGCAACAAGATGGTGTTGTTGCTGGAAATGACGCAATTCCTCTCTGTGAACGCTGCATCTTCGGGTGTGACTTCCGATAGGTGGATCGCCCTATCATCGGTCAGGACCAACACCGAGCCGATGGTGCAATCAAAGACGTGCGCATTGCGATTGCCCGAAAGCTCCGATGAATTAATAATGCTGTTTCCGCGGGTCTTTGTATTTATGAGTGGGCTGTCTCTACCCCAGATCCTCTTTCTGGGGTCGGAGAAGTGAAAGCCGAACTCTTCAGAGACAAGTGATTATTACAAAGCATCAAAATGGGTTCCCAAGTTCACGCAGATATCACCATCTACACCAACCAAAGGTGTCCATGTGAGAAGCAGACCGTGTGCGCCAGTGAGATGCTCTTGCTAACTTGACGGAAGTCGCTCACAGGGCCCACATCACCCTCGAGGAACTCGGCATCCCCTTCAAGGAGGAGATCATTGACCTCGACACCCCCCGGACTCCCGAGTACCTCAAGATCAACCCACGCGGCCTTGTCCCATCTATCTCCTATAACGGCGAGATTATCACCGAGTCCGCCATCGTCGCCCAGTTCCTCGCCGACGCATACCCATCTACCTTCCTGCCGGCGTCGTCGGACCCCAAGGGCCCCCTTGTGCGAGCAAGGATCAACTTCTTTGCCGACACTTGGAGCTCCAAGATCCAGCCGCACCTATTCAAGCTCATCTATCGCGCACCGTCTGGGAGCGAGGCGGAAGAGGTAGCTCAAGGTGCGGCTGCAGAAGTCATCAAGGAGATTGAGCCCTTGCTTGACACTGCGGCACCCTTCTTTGGCGGCAGCGACAAGCTCACACTTGCCGAGGTGAGAGAGATACCAAGACTTTAAGAGAAACAGCAACTGACCTGGAGTAATGATAGGCCCTTGTCGCACCCTTTGTCGTCCGGCTATTCACCTGGGCTAAGCATGGGTTGCTCCCTGCCAGTCTCTTCGAGCGGCTCGAAAAGGAAGCCCCCAACTTTTACAAGTGGGCTCAGGCGGTAAACAAGCACCCCAGCGTGCTCTCCATCTACAAGGAAGATGTGATCGTCGATGCCACTAAGAAGAGGATTGCAAAGCTCAAGGCGGAGGTATAAGTCAGGGAGGGGCCTTTTAGACCCCTTGCCTTTTGGACCCNNAAAAGGCCCCTCCCTGACTTAGATAGGTAGATGAATAATGACTGAACGAGGATCTGATAGAAGCGCCAGTTTACGCCTGCCCCTGCCCAGAAGCTAAAGTTGTGAATGCCCTCCCTGGCCTTGACGTTGCTATTCTCGGATGCCACATACTACGCGTCCAGATCTTGGTCAAGCGATGACAAGGGAAGATATCGGTTCATGCCTAGTGGCCGAGCCTTGTAATTGCGCAAGCAGTTGCCGACGGTGGGCAGCGGCCAACGACACACCGCAGAAGCTGTACGGGGGCCAGCAAGTTCTTGATATGAGCTTTTCGGAGGTTTCTGCTGATATCTTGGCAACTCTTGGAATGTTGTTTCTCTTTTGATGCTGTCACTGTCTCGCAGTCTCATGTGTTGCTGCATTGAAGTCAAGCAACACCAAATTGTAGCAGGCCAATGACTGGCTAAAAAACGCCGGATCCTCTGCCTCCTGTTTCGCTTGCCACGCCAAGGGCCCCGCAGAGCTATAGTGACATAAATACCAGAACAGCTCTAGTGCAAGATCACACACAAAATGCACCACTATTTATCCTCATCATGCTCAATTAAAGCTCATGCCCCTAGACCCCTGCCCAGAAGAACCAAGCACCCCAAGTGGAGGCAACTAGTGATTCCCCCTGTCTGTTAATCCCGTTCGATTTCCCACTTGGAGAATCATCAGTCATCCAAGCCGCTGCAAACATGCTAATTTTATCCCTCCAGAGAGCCAAACAGACGCGCGGCTCTTGAGACTTGGACTCTGCACCTTTCGAGGCCTCAGCGATAGCTCCCGGCAAGCCATTCCCGCCGAGCCCTTGGCGGCTCCAAGTGGAGCTCGAGATCCTAGCTTGGTTGCTTCGAACCAAGTCCGCCGCGACGGTGTGTGCCTTGGCGGGTCAAGGAGGCGAGGGATGTTGGCTTGAAATTGCAGGCCTGGGGCCGATCCCAAAGGTTTGGGGATGGCCTCCTGAGTCCCAGCGCGTTTCTTCCTCTCTCCCTCTCTCTTACTCCTTTCTCTTTCCTTGGTGTTTCATTTTCTCTTTTCTCTCTCTCTCTCTGTCCATCACTGCATCTGTTTGCTCTGGCAAACGTCACTTTCCTTTATTCATTACTCGTCTGTCTTTCATTATTGTTTGTTTGATCCTTTGAGCGTCTCTTCTCTCAAAGCTCGTCCACTCCTTGACTACGACAGACATTCACTCCTTTACCCAGCTTGATTGTGATACTAGAGAAGAAACAACACCATGCTGTCCCGCTACATCCTCCCGGCCGCCGCCGTCCTCGGCCTCGCGGCAGCCCAGACAACCTCCGAGTGCAACCCATTGAACGAGACTGACTGCGACCCGAACCCGGCTTTTGGCACCACCCACTTCTGGAACTTCAACAGCACGCCCTCGACCGACCTCTGGGAGACCATCGTCGGCGACGTGCCCTACGATGCGGAAAAGGGCGCCACCTTTAACGTCGACAAGCAGGGCGACTCGCCCACCATCCGCACAAAGTTCTACTTCTTCTTCGGCCGTACCGAGATGATGCTCAAGGCCGCCCCCGGCAAGGGCATCATCAGCTCCATGATGTGGCTCAGCGACGACCTTGATGAGGTCGACTGGGAGCTCCTCGGCGCAAACGACACCCACGCCTCCACAAACTACTACGGCAAGGGTGTCGAGGACTTTACCCAGGCCGGCTGGCACTACATGAAGGATGGCATGCAGGAGGACTACCACAACTACACCACCACCTGGACCAAGGACCAGCTCAACTGGTACGTTGACGGCGAGGTTGTGCGAACCCTCAATGCGAAGGATGCCAAGGACGGAGAGGCCTATCCCCAGACGCCTATGCGGTTGAGCATTGGAATCTGGGCTGCTGGTGACCCCACGATGCCTGAGGGAACCCGTGAGTGGGCTGGCGGTGGTAAGTTATACGTGAGATCTGCATTACCGAGAAATTGGGGCTGACGATAATCCAGACACCGAGTACGACAAGGGCCCCTACAGCATGTACGTCAAGAGTGTTCTCGTCCAGGATGCCAGCACCGGAAAGGAATACGTCTACGGCGACCAGTCTGGCAGCTGGGAGAGCATCGAGATCACCAAGTAAGCACCCCAATTCACAACACTTATACCCACATACTGACCCTCCGTCTAGGGGCAACTCTACCGCCTACGAAAACCTCCACAAGAAGCCTGAAGAGCCCGAAAAGACCGCCTCTGAGAAGTGGGCTGCCCTCCCCAGCGGCACCAAGTCTGGCATCTACGCAGGCGGCGTGGGCGTTGCCGCCGTCGGCATCGGCGCCCTGGCCTTTTACTTCATCAAGCAGCGACGTGCCGGAGCCAGCGAGGCCAAGGTGGCCGGCGACAAGGCCGCGGCTGAGAGGGTTGACCTCATGTCGTACCGGGCTGGCGAGGACACGACGGAGCAGGGCCACGAGTACAGCGCCGCCAAGTATTCGAGGGTACAGAACTGATAGAGCGTTGCCGTCAAACATGGCTTTGGGGACGACATGGAATCTTGCCGGCAGATCGATTACTCGTCAGTCGGCAGGATCATTCCACCGTTGCCTCCATTGGTCAAATCTTCTTTCTCATTTCCTTTTTTTAATTGGCATTTGAGGGTATATACAATCACACACATACACACATAGCTGCGCAGGAACAGGACACATTATAGCAGGCTCGGCGTTGCAAGCAAAGCACATTCGTGGGCGTTCTATTAGAATTGAAACTTTGATCTAGACATGGTTATTCTCCTAGCCGATCGCTCCGAGTGGATCTTGCCGAGCATGCTTGTCTCATTTCTCGCTCGCCAACCGAATATTCTAGATTGCTTGATAACAAGAGGCAAACAAGACGTGGCGCATCTTGTCAAACACACCTCGCTAGCTCAACACCTGTCAAAATCATGTCAATCTTGTCACGAGAAGGGCGCATTCCCCACCTCGTCCGGTATTAAACTCTAGTTTGTTGGTTATACCCGCTCGGAAGCCCCACAGGGGTTCAAAGAATCTTTTTTCGAGGCAAGGGGAATTGAGTTTTGGACAACCGACTCGTGTCATTCGTCAGACAACTCGGAGGCAAAAGAAGGGTTTTAAAGTCGCCATTTCCCTCTTCAAGTTCCTTTCAAAAGAACCAATTCAATCTCAATCTCAAGTCTTTTCGCGTTCAACACCTCATCCTCAATATGGACCTCACATTCCGCCCCGCAACCAAAGAAGACACCCCCCCTGTCCTCGCCCTCGTCCGCTCCGCCTACCGCGGCGAGTCCTCCCGCGCCGGCTGGACCACAGAGGCCGACCTCGTCGCCGACGAGCGCATCTCGGACTCTTCTCTCCTCGCCAAGATCACCGACCCTGCTGGTGTCGTGCTTCTGGCCTACTCCTCGTCCGGCACCTCCACCGGCACCTCCACACCAGCGTCCGTCTCGGACTCGGGCCGCGACCCCAGACTCGTCGGCTGCTGCGAGGTCGGCCGTCGCGATGACGATCGCGCCTACTTTGGCCTCTTCGCTGTGTCTCCCGAGCTACAGGCCGCGGGCATTGGGCGTCAGGTTCTCCAGCGCGCAGAAGAGTATGCGAAGCAAGAATGGGGCTCACGGCTCATGAACATGTGGGTCATCTGGACCCGCGAGGAGTTAATATCATGGTACATCCGAAGAGGATACCGCCGGACAGAGGAAAAGGCCCCGTTTCCATATAGTGAACTGGTGAATGGCAAGGCCTTGAGGAATGATTTACACTTTATTGTTTTAGAAAAGGAGTTATAAGCGAGAGAAAGCATGATTATAGAGCCGGATAGATATGACGAATAGACACGCCAACCAACGATCCTAGGAGTTCCCATTAACACCGTCACATGGACAATCGCTTCACCAGTGAATCAAAGCACATATCACTGTTTAAAGAAATTCAACGTGAAATCATCATGGGCCATCTCAATCCCCTGGGAATCGTTATATACACTTTTAGACATGACCCAAATATCTTCCGATCGCTTCATATCCAACTTTTTGTTCTTGGGTATCTCTGGCCAATTTATTGACCCTCAACCTGCTTGAGGATGCCCTCGAGGTTGATGCTCTTGGGTCGCTCAATAGGCAGACCCAGAGCTCGGTCCCAGATCAGCTGGGCAAGAGGTCCCAGGCCACGCGACACACCAAAGGTGGCGGTGTAGTAGAGGGTCTCGTGGAAACCGTAGTGGTGGAACAGAACACCGGAGCTGCTATCGACGTTGGGGTAGGGGTTCTTTGTCTTGCCGTGCTTCTTGAGCACCTCGGGGGCAATTCGGCTGTTCTTCTCGACCAGCTGGAATACAGGGTCCTGGGCAATCTCAGGGCGAGCGGCAGCGTAGTCCATGAGAGCCTCGAATCGGGGATCGGGCTTTCGGAGGACGGCGTGGCCGTATCCGGGAACGACACGGCCCGAGTTAAGGGTGGACCAGAGGTAGTCATTGACATCCTGCTCGGAGTACTTGGCAGGGATGGCCTCCTTCATCTGGATGATCCATCGGAGCACCTCCTGGGCGGCGAGACTGTCATACAGGTTAGCATGGAATTTAATAGGAAAGAGAAATGCAACTTACCCGTGGAGGGGACCGGCAAGACCCTGCAGACCGGCGCTGTAGGACAGGAAGGGGTCTGAAAGAGCGCTACCGACAAGGTGAGTGGCGTGGGCAGAGACATTACCACCCTCGTGGTCACCGTGAAGAGCAAGGTAGAGACGGAGGAGGTCTTGGAAGTTCTCGTGCTCCTTGCCGCCCTTGCCGAGCATGGCAGCAAAGTTGTAAGACCAATCCTGCTCGAGATCGACCTCGGCGGGAAGAGCACCACCGCCGCGGTAGGAGTTCTGGTAGATCTTGGCAGCGATGGTAGGCAACTTGGCCAACAGGGAGATGCAGTCATCAAAGGTAGGCTCCCAGTAGTCGGCCTTGTTGAGACCCTGCTCGTAGGCCTTGGCAAACTTGGACTCGTAGTTGAGAGCGGACACAGCCATGGCGAACTGGGTCATGGGGTGGAGGTCCTTGGGGAAGTTGTCGAGCATCTTGGAGACGAACTCGGGGATCTGAGCCTTCTCGGCGAGCTCACGGGAGAAGACGCGGACCTGGTTGGTTGAGGGGACCTGGCCGGTGAGGAGCAGCCAGAACATGGCCTCGGGAAGCATCTCTGTGCCGGTCTTGCCCTTGGGGAGGACCTTCTGGCAATCCTTGATGGTGCGGCCGTGGAAGCGAATACCCTCATTGGCGTCAAGGACGGAGCCCTCCCAGACCATGGCCTTGAGGCCTCGCATACCACCGAGGGTGTTCTCGACCTTGACCTCACCAAGGCTCTTGTTGGCATGGGCCTTGACCTTCTTGAGAAGCTCTCGCTTGGCGGGAATGGCCTCACGGAGAGTGGCCTTGAGATCGGGCTCAGCGGTGGCATAGCCGCGGGCGCCGGCCAGAGCGGCACGGGTGAGGGGCTGTTGGGGGCCATTGTGTGAGTTGAACGCCCAATTAATCACATGCAAGTCTGTGTGTGAGACGTACCTTGAGCGAGCCCAGAGCCCGGCGAGAAGATGTCAAGTTGAGGGCCATTGTGTCGATGAGGAGGAATGAGGTAGAAAGAATTGGAGTTGAGAAGAGGAAAAGAAAAGAGGGAGATGGAGGTAGGTATGCAACTTGGGCCGCGGCTTCCCTGCTATAAACGAGAGGAAGCGGCAATGGGCGAGGTGGGCAGGTGGGGGTCCGAGCAAGTCTGGGGTAAGAGCCGGAATAGCGGGGGAGCGAACTGCAGCTTCTGCTTGTGGACTGCTTGTTCTATTTTGTCATGCGGGGTTGGGTCAGCTCACTCTGTGCTTTTTTTGGTGCGTCATGGTTGGTGCGTGCGTGCGGAGAAAGGAAGACTTACAGCCGGGGCAGAAGAAGAGATACAGAATCAATTGCGTGAATAGGATGAGAAGAGGAAGGTGTCGAGACGATCTAAAATGAAAAAAGACATGATATAAAGATAATTGACAAGCCATCGTCTCATTTCGTCCCGTCTCACACACAGCCTCTGTTCTCCGGCCAGTCCCAACATCCACGGGTATTGCACGCTTGGACAACCGAGGAAAACCGCCATGAACCGGCTGCTGAATGCCACGGCTCAAACACAACATCCACAGACGTCCCAGGCCAATCACGACCTCTGCTCTGGGCCGGCATAGCCCCGTCATTGGTCAATTCCGTCGGCAATCCTGTACCCTTTAACCAAGGCTCTGCGACCGAACGTGTTGAGGGCTAACTACCGAGCAAACGAACACTTCTCTGGCCCTCATACGTAACGTACGATTAGTGAGTTGGAGAAGACGCATATCTTGCTCGGCTGCGGAGATCTTCTTCGGCGACCGTCGGCCATCGAAGTTTGGTCGGTATCAATTATTTCTTCATCCAGCTGGGTGTTGTACGCTGAGTAGGCCAGAGCCAGAATTAACCGATGTCGGGACAGCGATCTCTAGGTACATTGACTGGTAGTTGACTCAATAATTACCGAGAAATAATAATCAAGTCGCATGTTCTAGAGCAGAAAAAGGCTCTCGTTGTGCGATATCGCATTCATCGTAGCGGTTTTGGAGACCTTGGAGTTATCACCGGCCACAGCCAGTACTGCACCTGCCATTATTATTCATCAGCCAAGCTCCATCGCTAAATGCAGCCCGCCACCACCTTGACCTCATCTTCTTTTCCACCACAACATCCTCTCGCCTCCCTCTTCTCCTCCTCTTCCGTTTTCCCCGACATACCCGGTCGAGATTTTGGAAGCAAAGGCTCTTCAAGATGATGCGCAGAATATCTTCACGAGCTCCTCAGCGACTGCTCTCTGTCGCTTCCAAGCCCCGAGGCCCCGCGCCCTTCCTCGCCGTTCGCGCACTATCCACCTCCGCCGTCGCCAGAATGCCTGGTCTCAGCACCCACGCGACCCAGCCCGCCGACGCCTTCCAGCTGCTCCCCGAGTCGCAAAAGCCTGGCGAAGCTGAGGATCGCCTTCACGAGGCCACCGTCAAGGAGATCGAGGCCTGGTGGGCGTCTCCTCGATATGAGGGCATCAAGCGCCCTTACAGCGCCGAGGATGTTGCCTCAAAGCGCGGAACCCAGAAGATTCAGTACCCCAGCTCTGTCATGGCCCAGAAGCTCTTCAACCTCGTTCGCGAACGCGAGGCCAAGGGCGAGCCCATCCACACCAGTAAGTACACCCATTCAATCCACAAGCGCACCCAGACTAACACCTTACAGTGGGCGCCATTGACCCCGTCCAGATGACCCAGCAGGCACCTAACCAGGAGGTTCTCTACATCTCGGGCTGGGCCTGTTCCTCCCTCCTCACGACCACCAACGAAGTCTCGCCCGACTTTGGCGACTACCCTTATAACACGGTTCCCAACCAGGTTCAGCGCCTCGCGAAGGCTCAGAACATGCATGACCGCAAGCAATGGGATCTCCGTCGCAAGATGACTCCCGAGGAGCGCACAAAGAGCCCTTATGTCGACTACCTCCGGCCCATCGTCGCCGACGGTGATACCGGCCATGGCGGCCTCTCTGCCGTCCTGAAGCTCGCCAAGCTGTTTGCCGAGAATGGTGCCGCGGCCGTTCACTTTGAGGACCAGCTCCACGGCGGCAAGAAGTGCGGCCATCTCGCTGGCAAGGTCCTTGTCCCCATTGGCGAGCACATCAACCGCCTCACTGCTGCACGCTTCCAGTGGGATGTCATGGGCTGCGAGAACCTCGTCATTGCCCGAACAGACTCCGAGTCTGGCAAGCTCCTCTCGTCGGCCATTGATGTGCGCGACCACGAGTTTATCCTGGGTGTTGCTGATCCCTCGATCGAGCCTCTCGCCGAGACCATCCAGGCCATGGAGGCTGAGGGTGCTGTCGGCGCCGAGATTGACGCCTTTGAGGCCCAGTGGGTCAAGAGCACCAAGCTCGTCAGCTTTGACGAGGCCGCCGTTGCGCACATGCAGAAGGAGGGCGTCTCCCAGGCGCAGATCGACGAGTACCTTGCTCAGACAGCCAAGGACCGTGATATGGGCATCTCGCGCCGTCGCCACCTCGCCAACAAGTACACCAAGGAGCCCGTCTACTTCAACTGGGACGTTCCCCGCACCCGTGAGGGATTCTACCACTACCGTGCCGGTATGGAGGCTGCTACCAAGCGTGCGCTTGCCTTTGGCCCCTATGCCGATCTCCTCTGGGTCGAGACGGGCGACCCTAACGTCGAGGTAGCCTCCAAGCTCGGCCGTGCTGTCCGTGATGTGTACCCGGGCAAGGGTCTTGTATACAACCTCTCTCCCTCGTTCAACTGGATGGCTCATGGCTTCACCGATGAGACTCTCAAGTCATTCATCTGGGACATTGCTCGTGAGGGCTTTGTGCTGCAACTTATCTCGCTCGCTGGTCTGCACTCCAACGCGACCATCACGACGGAGTTGTCACGAGAGTTCAAGACAGAGGGTATGAAGGCGTACGTGGATCTGGTGCAGCGCCGTGAGAAGGACCTCAAGTGCGACGTCCTGACACACCAGAAGTGGAGCGGCGCCAGCTACATCGATGGTATTTTGGGAGCAATTCAGAGCGGAAGCTCAAGCAGCAAGAGTATGGGTGATGGCAACACGGAGGGCCAATTCCATTAAGGGACTAAGACGAAGAGATGGAAAAGCATGGGTCGGAGTTTGGGTACATGTTGTATATTTCACTTATTTACCATGTGAATGAGATTATGGCCTTGATGACAACCCGGTGTTCGCCAATGCCTCGGTGATTCACTTGTCAATCATTATCGATTTTTGGCTACATGTAGCCTCATGTTCATCAATCATTATTACATTCAATCTCATCCTAATTGTTACTACAAGTATCCCCCAACACCGCGTTCATCAATGCGCCTCCCTCACAGGGTGTCCTTGAGGGCGTTGTTCTGAGGAGGAGGGTGTGCGGGTCCCTCAGCAGTGACATAAGCCTTGGTCATACCACCATCAACCGCAAAGTCGTGTCCATTGACAAAGCTCGACTCATCGCTTGCCAGGAAGACGACAGCGTGGGCCTGCTCAATGGCCTCGCCGAAGCGTCCCATGGGGAAGTGCACCTCACGCCTCTGTCGCTTAGGCTGGTCATCGCCGAGCCAGTCCTGCAGCAGGGGAGTGTTGAGGGGCGCGGGACACAAGTTGTTGAATCGGAAACCCTCGCGGGCGTGGACCATGGCGAGCTCACGAGTGAGGGCGAGGACGGCGCCCTTGCTGGCAGTGTAGGCAAGCTGGGGGGTGGCAGCACCAACGAGGGCGACGACGGAGGCGGTGTTAATGATGGAGGCCTTGGTCTTGGAGTTGCGGCGGAGGGAGAGGACAGCATGCTTGCAGCCGAACCAGACACCCTTGACGTTGATGTTGTGGGTGAGGTCCCAGATGTTCTCGGGCGTGTTTACGGCGTCGTCGTCTTGGGCGTGCATGATACCGGCGTTGTTGAACATGACGTCGAGACCGCCCCACGAGTCGAGGGTCTCAACCATGGCCTTGACCTCGGCTTCCTTGGAGACGTCGCATTTCTACTCATGTCAGTACGTGACACAATAGGCACAATTCGCTGAGGGGAGGCGTACGAAGATCTCAACGCGAGGAGCGTTGGGGACGAGCTGCTTGACCTTGGCGGCGGCCTTCTCGAGGGCGGGCTGGGAGATGTCGGACAAAAGAACCGAGGCACCCTCCTTGGCGAAGAGAATGGAGGTCTCGAGACCAATGCCACTGGAAATGGTCAGTATGGAAGGTATCCAGCATTGAGCTGTGTGACTTACCCAGCAGCGCCGGTGATGATGGCGTTCTTGCCGGCAAGGCGGCCGCGGGGGGGCTGAGAGCCGGTGGTGGCAGGCATTGTGAATGTGAAGATGAAATTGAAATGTCGATGGAAGAGAAGAAGAAGAAGGAAGCTCAAGAGGGGGGGGGGGTATCAATGGATTAAAAAAGAAGTCGTGTTGTGATACAGAAACCGAGATGATGAGACGAGGGGCACAGGAATGCAGCGGCGGGGGAGGGGCCTTATCAAGAAAGCCCTGATAAGGACCGAGCAGAAAAGGCGGTAAATTAAAGAGGAGAAAATACGTCGTCTGATATTGGCCAGCACTTGCGTCAGATGAGTCAAGAAAACTCACAAGGTCTCTGGTTGTTTCTTTTTGCTGGCGTGTGGAGGGGCAGTAGAGCTCCCCGAATTTCCGACAACGGCGGCTGCACATGGCCTCGTGGAGACGGAGATGGCCTCTAGTTGGTTGGGCCTGGACATCGCGGCTATTATTAAACATACAGTAGTGTCTCGTACTGTATGGATCGTGCCATTGCCCTGGACGCGGGAGCTTATCAGTTGTGTGGATGTGGGGTGGTCTCGGCTCGGGATCTTTGAGCTACCCTTTGAGACGGATAGCATGGAAAGAAGATGGGTGCGGCTGAACTAGTATAGATACTATGATATGTTCGGGACTCCATGATAGTTGTTGTGAACTCTTGGATAGAACATGCCAACTTTCGAGGCATAGAAAGACGACATCTTGCCTCGACCGGCGTTGCTTCCGGTAGTTGGTAGTTGTCCGCCATCTCGGGATTGGCTTGGTCAGATCCAGGGTCCCTCCAACCTCAGATCTCTCAGCTGCAGCTTTCCCATGCAAGATCCTTGTCAATTGCGATGTCGGAAACGGTCACGAGATACACATCTAGATCAGATGCAGCCAACCACTGTTCGCCATCATGTCGTCAAGGGATACACACAGTGAGAGCGCGGCTACGCGCTGGCTCTAGAAGGATCCCTCGATTCCACATCTAACACGCATCGAGATGGAGATCAAGACCGGTTCTTTAGGAATTGCCTCTTTGAGATGGGGAATCCAATGGCGGCTCGCTGAGAAATGGGTATCCATCTTCTCGCAGTGCTGTACCTACTCTCTCCTAGTGTTTTGCCCGATTGGGAAGTATTCGCACCAAGCCAGGTATGATTTGGACATGCCTTTATGTCTAAGTCTAGCTTTCACCCAAGCTTAACAGTAGCCCTGACTCATCTCCTAGATTCATATAGTCCAACACATAGCCATAATAACGTCGGCTGTTTTCCTTTTTCTTCAAAGATCTTTCCAAGAATTTTGAACTGATTCTTAGCGGCTGGAGTGACCCGAGTGAGTGCAGAACGTTGACACATAGCTCACGTCCTAATTCGGTTAGACACTCAGAGACCAGCTGTAATGCATCACCGCGGCTCTCGTGTAGGGGCTACCCTGGAACGGTCCGAGCTTTAGAAGTGAGATTGATGATGAATGCCGATGCGGGGTCATGAAAGCTTCTTCTAAACGGGATTGTGTCATTCAGCGGGAAAGAATGAGGTTATTGGGGTTGCGTGTGTTGTTGATCGCAATGTAAGTGGTGGTGGAGAGAGAACTGAGAGTAGTGATGATGGTTACACGAGAGGTCATCTTACGTCAATGCCCCAAGTCCTGCTTCTCTCTCAATCACTCTTGCTCCCTTCACGCTGCCATTGACTCTCTCCTCGAACCTGTTTTTGCCCATCGTGACCACTGTAACAGGCCTCGGCATCGGGGATGTCACCTGAGCCAACCTCCTTTAGTGTCTAGGGCGGTACGCGCACCGAGAGAGCCGTCCCTGTTCTCCCCCACTTTCCCGGTTCGTTGAAGCGTCTACGTCACTGAAGCCTTATCGCGGGGTGCTCTACCTTCCCTTATCGTAGCCGCGCTGACTCTCCCTCCCTCGACCCTGTTGCGCCGTCCCCTACATGCGCCCCCTCTCTTGTCTCTCTTCTCCTGGGCTTTATCTTCTCTTCTTTGGATCACCGCGGCTTGGATCGATCCCTCAACGGCTTCAGCTCTTCTCCACATCCATCTCAACCGCGCTTGCATCTCCGCGACTCCACAGCTTGAGCTCCAGCTTCCGGCTTCCAGCTTCACGACTTCCGCGACTACGGCACGGGGACTCCGATATTGCCCATCGACTGCCAGGAACAATCTAGACCCTGGCTTGCCACCTTGTCGTATCTTCTCCCCAACTTCTGGCGACCTCAGCTTCCAACTTGTTTCATTCCTCATCACTCTCCCTCGCTCAGGCTCTCTTCATCTCCCATCTCACCCATTGCGCTTCACTCTCTCGCTTGAATTTCCAGTATACCTTCCACGTTGGAGCTTCAACAGCTCATCCGATCAATCGCAATGGCTTCACAACCTTCCCCCGAGTCCATCACAGCCGACTCGCTCCCTCAGCTCCTCGAGAACGACGCAATGGTCAAGCTCGGTGGAGTTGACGTCGATGGTATCCTCCGTGGCAAGCTCGTCTCCAAGAAGAAGTTCCTCTCTATCGCTGCCGCTGGCTTCGGCTTTTGCTCTGTCATTTTTGGCTGGGACATGCACGACAAGACCTACATCCGCGAGCTCAAGATCTCCAACGCCCAGAACGGCTACCATGACTTGCTGGCCATTCCAGATCTCTCGACCTTTCGGCGCATTCCTTGGGAGGACAACGTGCCTTTCTTCCTGGTTGACTTCCTCGACCCTGACACCAAGAAGCCCATTTGCGCTTGCCCGCGCGGCTTGATTAAGACACAGCTTGAAAAGCTCCAGGCCCACGGCTACGGCGCAATGGCTGGCGGTTGGTTTCCCTTGAAAGCCGCATGACGATTCCTAACTGACACCTTTCAGCCGAGTATGAGTTCTACCAGTTCAAGAACCCCGATCCTTCCACCTCATCTCCCGCCGCATATCTCCAAGAGAATCCTCCCCACCAGCTCCCCGCTCTGACGGAGGGCATGTTTGGGTACTCTCTCACTCGCCCCGTCCACAACCAGGACTACTACTACGACGTCTTCAAGACCTGCAGCCAGTTCTCTTGCGATATTGAAGGATGGCACACAGAGTCCGGACCCGGCGTGTTTGAAGCTGCCCTCGAGTTTGGTGAGATTGCTCAGATGGCCGACCGCGCCGCCTTGTTCAAGTACGTGGTAAAGAGCGTCAGCACAAAGTACGGCATCACTCCGTGCTTCATGGCCAAGCCCAAGCAGGGCCTCCCCGGAAACAGCGGCCACATGCACGTCTCCATCGTCGACAAGGACGGCAAAAACCTCTTTGCTCGCGACACTCTTGATGAGAACCCCAAGTGGAAAGACATTGCCGGCTTGTCTGACCTCGGTCGTCACTTCCTCGCTGGTATCCTGGTTGGCTTGCCAGACATCATGCCCCTCCTCGCCCCAACCATCAACTCCTACAAGCGCCTAGTCGAAAACTTCTGGGCTCCCGTCACCGTCTCATGGGGCCTCGAGCACCGCGCCGCCTCCATCCGCCTCATCACCCCTCCTACTTCCAAGCCATCCGCCACCCGCTTCGAGGTCCGTGTCCCCGGCGCCGACACAAACCCTCACTTTGTTCTTGCCGCTATCCTCGGCTGTGGCTGGCGAGGCGTCGAGAAGAAGCTCGAGATCCCCACCCCTCCGCTGGCCATGGGCCAAGATGTCGGCGGCGACGCAGACCAGGGCGAGAGGCTGGCCAAGAGCCTTCGTGAGGCGACAGAGCGCTTCATGGCCAAGGGAAGCGTTGCACGGGAGGTGTTTGGAGACGACTTTGTAGAACACTTTGGCGGCACAAGAGAGCATGAGATCCGTCTGTTTGACGAAGCTGTAACGGATTGGTAAGCTTTTCCCTCATACGCTCTTGACATATTAGCTAACAACCACAGGGAAATGAAGCGATACATTGAAACAGTCTAGCGCGGTTGATGTATGGAGTTTTTGCTATTTCTTTGCCTCACGGTACGAGGCATTACGGAGTACACGGGCGTACTAGATGGTGATCACCTCTGTAGAACGAGGCATGCGAGAACCGATACGTTGCGATGAAAGAACCGTGGGGAGCCGTCCTTGGAAACGAAAGATACCCAAGAGCAGCTTGTTGTCTTCTGTCCCTCGCCCAGGCCAGTTTGCATGGCACGATGAGTTTCGTTATCGCTTGGAATTTGAAACGATTCAAACTTGGTTTATCCATTTCGGCCTGAACAAGTGATCTCATGATCTAACGTTGTTCTAATGTTCCTGTTGCCAATACAGATCCAGGCGCCACATATTGGTATCTATCCCGTAAGCCCATCGCTTTCCTATATACACCAAATCGGCCTTTCCCAGTATCATACACTTGCTGGCAAGTCCATTCCCGTTCCCATATCCGTGCATATACACTAAATTGAGCAAAGTATACGACGCCATAAAGAAGCTTGCCGGTGATGCTTCGTGGTCACAAATATTCCTTTATCCTTGCCCATAGCAATCCCAATCCGCCTTGATCAATGATGTCCCAATGCCCCAATGTCCAACGCCGGCTCGAACCAAAACTCCGTCGCAAAGTGTCAAGTCTCGCCCTTCAATCACTGTCCTCAGAATCGTCGTCGTCAAAGGGTTTCCGTGCAGTGATGAATGTCCTGTCAGAAAATGTCAATACTGGGTCTCATACTCTGAAGAAGCCCAACTTACACCTTGGCATAACTGCGCAGCATGGGATCCTGGACTTCCATCTTTACACGATCGAGGAGAGCCCTCGTATTCCTCTCTTCCCACCCACATAGTCCAAACAACATCAAGGTCCAGTTCTCGAGCCCTGTCAGCCACGTTAGCATCTCAGGCGATGTTTCTGACGTTCTTGAGCATACCGCTATCAATCATCTCCCCTAGCACCTCGCCCTTCTTCTGATAAATCGGATCTGTCCCCCAGCTCTTGACGGGCAACCAGTCGACACGTTCCCGGACAGCTTCAGCCCCCAAGTCGGCCAGGCACTCTGGTATCTTGGGTACTGGGTCAAAGTCAAGGCCAAGTTTCATGCACATTCCGACAAACGTCATCTCGAACTCGAGGCAGGAGGCGCCAATCTCGGGCTTCTTCCCGCTCATGAGGCCGGGAAGGTCAGCTTGTTCTGGGTCGACATCAAAGAAGCGTGGACGAATCTCGGTAAACTCGAGCTGACCTCCGGGCTTGAGATGCGCGTAAGCTGATGCCAGCAGGGCCCCCCAATCGCGAACACCGCCACCCACGAGATTCCTCATGTGGATGAAATCGTACGAACGCGCAGGCCAGGGGTCCGTGGCATCAGCAATCTCGAAGGTGACGTTGGGAGGGACATCTTTGGGCAGCAGCGCACTGGTCAAGTCAATGCCGAGGATGTCAACCTGAGGATAACGCTGCGCCATGTCGCATGCCCACACGCCGCTGCCGGCGCCAATGTCGAGGATTTCGAGCGGATTTTCGGGAGTATGGTAATCAAAGGGTAGCCTAGCAGCGACTAGGCTGCCATCGAGGCACAGCTTGAATAGCTCATGCTGCAAGGCCATGCGATGAGCTTCGGAGGCGTCATTGGGCGTAAAGATCTGGCCGGAGCCGTGGTAAGTGTGGCCGTATGCGCGGATTGCAGGAAGTGAATCTTCAGAAATGGTCGAGTAGTTGGAGCTGGTGTCGCTAAAGTCGGCATCGTCTTCGGCGGGGCTCACATCGTCGTCTATGTGTAGTCGGTCGATCTCGGGCCAGTTATCGCTAGACTTTGGCAGATCATTTGCGGGAGCGGTAGCGGGCGCTGTGGTGTGGGGATGCTCTGGACCAAAGCCGGCCATTGTTGAGAGCTTAGGTCGATCGGCAAGGGCAATGAGTTTGACACGCAAGGTCGTGAAAGCTGGCGCAGGCGATGCGCGCTCAAGCTGTTGGAGTCGCGAATTGAAGGAGAAGCTGTATATACTGAATATTGGTCAGATTCGCACGGAGGGTCGTGGCCGTTGCCAGGGTCGCAATGAGGTCGTGAAATGTTAGCAGCAGCGGGGGGAGCTATTTGGAACGCGCGAGGGATCGGAGGTGATTAATAGTGGGCGAACTTCCATGGCCATGAGGAAGGACGTGATAAGAAGCGCGAAACAAGAAGAAGAAAAGAGGGGATGAGGAGGAGAAAAGAGAAGAGAAGAAGCAAGATGGAGGGAGGGAGGAGACAATTTACAAGTGGAAAGTGCAAAGCTGGAAAGTGGAGGAAGGAACCCAGGTGGAAGTGGAGGAGGTTGTAAGGTCCAGGATGGTAGCTGGAAGGAGGTGTGATGGACGGATGCTCGTGCCTGCGTGCCTGCCTTGTGTGTCCCGCCTTCCATGTGGATGTGGATGTGGATGTGGCTCGCGCCCGCAGATGTTGTTGGTCGTCGCTGCCGTCGCTCGCGCAGTCAATCCTCATTTCAATTGCCGTAGCCTCAGGCCAGCCAACCGTCCAACTCAAGGGCCCTTCCCATGCGCCTCCGCCATCGCGCTCGCCGTGGCCGCAAGCCAGCGCGAAAGGCTTGGGGAAACTCAAGGCTCGCAAGCCCCGACAATGGATGGATGTGCTCTTTGACAGCTGTTAGCCTACTCAGTCCCCGGGACCTAGCGACGGAAGCCAGCCAAGTCTTGGGGGGAACAAGTGCAAGTTCCTAATGCGGCGACGGGCCAGCCATGGCACGGGATGGGTGCTCGGCACAGGCCAAGGTACCTTGATGCTCACATTGGTTGTTGTTGGCACTGATTGCAAGTCTCGGCTGCTCATGCGGGTGACGGCCAATTGAGAGAATCGCCCTCCCTCCTTCGTTCCTGAGCATCCATCCCCAGAGTTGTAAGTCGTAAGAGGTAGGTAGGATTGACAGGGCGCTTGCAAGCCCATGAACAGCACCGCCCTGGTCTGGCGCATCTCTGGCTGCGTCATCCCGAGATTCAATTTGGACCTTGAGCCCTCTTTGTTCATATTCAAATCATCTTCTCCAATGTCGACGCTCGTTTATTAATTACTTACCTGGACTCGTCTAGGCCTTGGGCCAGCGCCAGCCCCATGTCCAATCTGCGACCAACAGCAAATCACAGAGGGCTCAGTGCTCGCCCTACGGCTCCCCAGCCCAGGATGACCCGGTAGTTGGAAGTTATCAGTGCTCGCCCTAAAACAATGATGCTACTTTGTTCTGAAGCCCGACGTATATTGCACGGGCTGGCTTCCTACTGGCTCTGCCTGACTCTGCTTCGGCGTCGCACAGTCGTAAGCTGCAACCCTCATCAAGCCAGGATCCAACTCTGCAATTCCAGACGTGTCGAACAGACAACAACCTGCAACACGCATGGCATACGCAGCCCTCGCGATCCCCGAATGCCTTCATCATCGAGAGACCAGAGATTACCCCCGGCACAGCCCTGTCACTGGCCGGCTCGGGCTTGTCAAATCTGCGCCGGACCCTGTCCCCGAGTCCCGCTGGCCCGCCGTCAGTGGAACCTGGGTGCTCGTCGAAGCGTGGCCCCCCGGTTCTAGACCAGTGGTGGTGGGCCTCAATTGCTGGAAGCTTTGGGAGCTTTGGCCCTCTGGCGCGAGCTGCAAACCTGGTCGGGTAAGGCTTTCGCGACAGCGTGGACTTGACGGCGTGGCGTGGCATAGCATGGATGGCATGCTGCGAGAGAAAAGCCCCTCGCGTAATTAGGCGAAGCCCTATGGACTCTGTTCATTGTCTTGATTCAGACCCTGACTGCCATCCGTGCCGTTTTCGCAAACTGATGATTCGTGCAGTTTCTGTGCCGTCGCTAAAAGACCCTATTGGCTGCGGCCCATCTCGAGTTTCACAACTGAGGTTGCAGCCCCATGGATCCTATCAACCGATCCATTCAAGACAAAGCCTCGGGTGACAGCCACAGACGCATGTGGTGTCCTCTGCCAGGCAGAATCTTGGGTATTGTCACCAACAATGCCAACACGAGCCATCCATCCATCCTTCCATCCACCTGGGCACGGCTGCTCATTAATATGACCAAAACGCGGCACGGCGCGGGGCGGCGGCACGGCTCGAACGGACCGGCCGGTGATGTGACGGAATACGGCCGACTGCTTTTGACTCGTCACCTCCAAGCCCGCATTTTGAGACATATTCTTCGCCACCGCGGAATCCAACCTCGAGCGGCCACAAGACAGCGCAAAAGGTCTATTTACCACCGCCGTGGCACAATGTCCGAGCAAGCGACCCGCAGCCGCGATCCCTTCGGTAGACGCTCCCGAAAACCGAAAGGCTGCGCGGGATGATTTGCATCCTGCATGTCATGCTTCCCGCCTCCCCTGATTGATGATCCTGTCGGTCGCCTTGTTGGGCAGTTGCCGCGTCCAAAGGAACACCTTGGAGTTTCCTCCACCATTCCCTTTTCACCGCGTGCTTGGCGGTCTTTGTGAACTGCTATATGCGTACAATTAATGCGCGACTCTTATCTCGACTGCGCCGCTCTCATACAGACAAGTTGGTTCCATCAAGAGAATCCTTCCGTTGGGGCAGGCAGCGGATATCTACCCGCAGCATCACCACGGCACATACAGTTCTTTTTTCGGCAATCCGCCTTCCCTCGGAGTTGCAATATTCTTGGCTCCTTTACGGTGTCTGGTGACTCATTATTTACCTGGTTCTCTTTGAGCATGCGCGCCCTGAACGTTTCAGCAATATTCGCATTCGTCGCTTTGACACCCATACGGCGTGAAGTCGACACGGTCTTGGAATGTGCGTTGCATCGTCTGGCCTTTTCAGTCTCCTCGAGTCGCATGGTTTCTCCCTTTTGAGCCTCGATCTCGAATCAACCTACTGGTGATACTGGAGAGTACTCGGCGTGTTAAATCGTTACTCCATAATCACCGGGGCTATGCCCGCAACCGAGTTACTTGACCTCTTGCGTGGATTGTTGGCCCAATTCTGGCGGCCTATGCCATAGAAGCACGAGAAGCATTGCCGGCGTCTGACTTTGATTCGGGGCATGAGCGTAATCTCGTCGCAGAAAGATGTAGGTCCAAGATGTGTGTGCCCTCTAACAGACCTCAATCCCGTCACTATCAAGAAATGGTCCACTGGGTCTTATTGCCGCGTGACCAACTGGATCATGACGATGACGGCATCAAGATCCCCAGGCCACCACACTTAATCTCTGCATTCGTGTCACTCCTCGTTTCCAGAGAAGTTGAGTGCCGATGTAGCATGACGTCTTCTTCGCAGTAGCTCACGTCAGGGCAAGCAGCTGCCTCTCAAGAGCCTCGACGCTGTCCCTTGCATACTGCTGAGGGCATGCCGCTCAACCCAATACTTATGTAACTTGGACTTAACAGTGCGTCTGTTGACGATCTAGCCTATAGCCTGAGCTATAGCGCCGAGGCTGGATGATGAAGCTGCATCCGCATAATGACACCTACATCAGACTTGAGAATAGCTGCTTATCGTATATACAGGATGGGTCTTTGAACGCGGCATCCCCGAACGAATATGTTACATGTCAACCAATTCCTATTATCTAGAAACTACAGCTGTCCCTCCATATTTGCCACCTTTGTAAGCATCACCAACAACCTCAGCCCTCCCTGGCTGTCAACACCATCACCTAGTCTGCATATCCAAGTCTTGGCCAACCTCAACGACAGCTCATGTGAACCATCTAGACAAATCTCACTACACCACAATCGCTCCTCACTTCTAGATCCGAAAACGTCGTCATCCTCGTTCCCACAAATCTCTGACCATCCCTCTACGTTGACCCCTATCCTACCCTTGCCTGATCTGACCTGCTTGCACTTCCACGTACCCTCGCATGCATACGAATATATCTGAATATGAGCGCTCACCTTGGGGACCCACGAACCTCTTCCACGCCTCTGGTAACTGTTGGGCTGAGTGAGATCCAAGACATGCATGGAATCTGTGTCACAGGCCCAGACAGCTGGCCTTGACCGAGACGTCACAAATCACCGATTGCTGACATCTTACGACACGTTGAGAATGAGCGATGAGAGACAAACATCCGAGACCAAATATTGATGCTGATTCACACTAAAAACCTAGGTAAAAGATGTGGAGTGAAGTGAAGAAGTAAAAAACTAAAGGAAAACGCCGATGCTATGACGCGGCCCTTGAAGCCAATAAGTTCCGTCGTCGAGAAGGGAGGCCTCGACCGTAAAGAGCTGGTCAACCGTTGTTGACCGAGAAGAATAGCTTCCACAAGTGCCGCCCAATGGACCAAAGCCCATGACCATCGCTGGGGACATCGACGCCCCTTCGAATGAATGCCTTTTGTGTCTTGCGTGTTGAAATTCTGGCTCAAACAAAGGAGCCCACAATCACCGCCCACCTGAATGCCAATGCAAACCCAATCCATTGTTCCCGAATAAAAGACCCAAAACCAATGTTCCTGAATAATCCTAGCTCTTGCATATTCATCGTGACGTTGCGTGGTATCCTGTGAGAATCCCAAATCCATCATAGATGAGCATCGACTTGTTCCTTTCTGCTTCCCCGTTTCATCCTCCTCCAACACGATGAGCATGTACAAAAGGAACTCGCTGCCTCCCATCTTGCCCAGTCGATTGACCACGCAAAAAGAAAAACAAGCATTTTTCGCCAAGTATCGCTAGCCTGCCAGCCGCGGGAATGATCCAGCCCCTCCAAACTCCTGGGGGTATAACAAAAGTGCCTCCCCATCCTCTGATTCTGCCTTCTCGAGCGGTCTGATTAACCTTGACCAACAGTTCAACTGGAACCTTGGTCCGCGACCCAATCGTCTCTCGGTCTCTCATAAGTACATCGTTCATAAGTCGTGTTCCTGCGTGGCGTCGAGTTCTGATGAAATTGGCGCTGCCTGGCGCTCCTCATGGTTAAGTGTGCTGTACTTCGTGTCGCGGCTCATTCATCATCTATTAAGGCGACTCCTTCTTCGACTTCCGCTTGCCTCCCACTCTACCGTCCGTATGCTCGTCGTCCGGACTCCATTCTTCTGGGTGAAAGTCGGGATTTCCGTAGTGGGCTCGATTCCAGATGCTATTCTTAAAGGTATTTGTTGTCACTTGGAATGTTGGCTCGGGGAAATTGTTCTTGGTCTCGTCATAGTCGAGCTGAACTGGACTGAACCGGATGTGATAGCCCGGAGTTGTGCGCATTGGCGGCGGCATGAGGTTAGTCTGGGGACCCAATCCAGATGTCACAACCATGGGAGGATTGGGACCCATTGTTGAGCTAGCAGCCATCGAAGTAGGGGGCGTTGGCGGTTGAGGAGACGCCATGAGCGGTTGAGGCGGGGGCGGCGCTGCTTGAGGGGCTGAGGTCGGCAATCCATCCGCGTACGAGGGCATCCACGGGCTCTGTTGGACTGGAGAAAAGGCTTCCGAGGACGAGCTTGGCGGCGGCGGCGCTAACGGCGCGAGTCCTCCCATTGCGGGGTTGGAGCTGAACCCTGGAATCATTGCCAAAGCATCAAAGTCGATGGTCGAGAACTGTGCTAGATCCGACTGAGTGGCGTCAATGCTAGTGTTGTGTGAGAAGCCGCTGACACGATTGACCTGCATCGAGATGGGCGCTGAAGGGATTGGAATCGGAGGTTGATACAAAATGTCGTAGTGGTCGGGTCGGTAAAGTAGGTAGATGATGGGGCCCAGGTTGGCGATAGGCTGGCCGTTGGCCTCATCAGGGAATCGGTATTGGTTGGCCTGAGTGCCTGGGCTACGGTCGAGATAGGCAATCTCAAGGACAAAGTTGACGGGCTTCAGAAGCGTGTGAACGAGGGCGATGATGCCGAGATGCTCAATTTCGCGGTCAGGCAATTCGACATTGGTTCTGCAGTATTCTTCGATGCTGGGGCTATTGGTCAGAAAGCCGGTATAGGTGTTGGCGTTGGCTTTGAGGTATGTTGCAGCAAGCAGACGCAGGTAGTAAATGAGCCCACCGGCGCTGTTGGGATCGTTCCACCTCTCGAGGACCAAAATCTGCGCCAGCTGGGGGTTGTTCATGATCTGGGCAACATCGCGCAAAAGACCAATCATTTCGTCGAGAAAGTCTTCAAAATATGAGTAGCCTCCAACATCAGCGATCATCTGGCTCATGCTGAGGAGTCGGGCGACTTCTCCCTCAACCTTGCCCTGATCGCCTGACTCGACGAGCTTCTCGAAGTAGCTGAAGCCGATTCCTGAAGTGAGGTGAGACTGTTAGCGCAAATCCGACAAGTCACTTTATGGAACCGAGACAAACGGCAAGGGCAAACAAAGCAACGTGCACCCGCTCTGCCGCTGAAGAAGCGGAGATGGCGTGCAAGGAATGCGCGGGTGCAGAGACGTTGGGCCGGCCGCGAGCCGTGAGACGAAAATGGTTTTTTCTGACTTACCTCGCCAGCCACAGTTACCATCTCCTTGGATAGGTCGGTACTCGGAGTATGTCTGCGACAGAGTCTGCAGAACAATGTCCTGTTAGTAATGAGCAGAGGGGCAATGCCTCAAACTGAAAACGTACCATTGTCTTGTCGATATAGACAGGGTCGGCTTTGGCGTATTCGCGGGTGATGGCGCTACTTGGTGTCTTGTTTCCAACCTTGAGACCCTGCGACGCCGGAGGTTAGCATCTAGTAACGCGACGGAGCTGGACGGAGCTCCGGGGAATGTGCGACGTGCCTCGAGAACAGGCTGATAGTCTTTGGCAGCGGCCTGCTGGGCAGCCATGTCATGCTGGCCTTGATCTTCCATCTTGGGAACGACGACGCCGGGCGGGGCAGAGTAGGCTTGATGTTGTTGCGGATGAGGACGATGCGGGAGTTGGTGCTGCTGGTATGAGCGGTTGTCTCGGGGCGCAACGTTCGGCGGGGGAGAGGGATTCGCAATCGAAGCTTGCGACGAGGAAAAGGGCGATGATGGGGAATTCGACGACGAGAGCTGCTGCTGCTGAGGGATCTGGTGAAGCAGGAGCGCCTGCGACTGCTGGCGCTGTTGCGATTGTGGTTGTGGTGATCCGTAGAGAAGTCCAGCGCCGCCGCCTCCAGCTGAGACGGGAAAGCCAAAGTCCAGTTCCGAAGCTAGGCCATACGACGCGAAGCTGGACGAGGCGAGGGGAGTGGGCTGAGGCTGGAACATGCCTCGTGAAGGGGGAGGGGCGGAG
>JAADYS010000571.1:0-16210 GCA_012931995.1 Fusarium albosuccineum | reverse complement strand
CGCGTCGGGCTACTACGACAAGTCTCCCTTTCACCGCCTCGTCCCCAAGTTCATGGCCCAGGCTGGGGCACCCGCGACGCCCAACCCCCCCGACAACCCCAAGGGTGGACGCAGCATCTGGGGAGGCGCCTTTGAGGACGAGATCCGGCCAGCACTGCGACACGGCGCGCGCGGTGTGCTGTCCATGGCCAACAAGGGGCCCGGCACAAATGGCTCGCAGTTCTTTATCACATTCGACAAGGCCCCTCATCTGGATGGCATGAACACCGTGTTTGGCCGCGTCATTGGCGACGAAGGCCTGGCCACCTTGACCAAGATGGAGGCCGTCGAGGTTGACCGCAAGAACAGACCCAAGGAACCAGTCCGCATCGAAAGCGTCACCATCCATGCCAACCCAATTGCCGACTGAGCTGGGCCAATGGAGCATCGGTCACCTGTCACACATCACCAAGAATTTACACGTTGGGCCTACTTACACCAGAGAGGCGTGAAACCTCTAGAGATTAAACAAAGGAAATTCAATTCTCGACCTACCGAACGAATCTTCACCTCCCCAAACATAGCTGCAACCAAATCACATGCCACCCCATACCATTACTTCGGCGTCGATGCCACCCTCGAATACGTAAGGAACCCACTCGCCCTGGTTAGCCACCCAAATGATATCTCGCCATCCTCTTGTCTCGACCTGTTGCATGAGCTTTAGCAGCTCAGCCTTGGAGCATGCATCGAGGTTTCTCACCTTCTTGGCCGTCAACCGCCCGCCTTTTTCTTCGACAACGATTAGATAGGCTCGCTGGTCGGGATGGTAGGCAGGGAATCCACTGGTGTCGGCTTCTGCGAGACCCTCGAGCATGAGATGGCGGAGGAACTTCCACCCCTTGAGGCAACCCCTGGCAGCGGTTGCCGAGTAGGCATTTCTCAGAATGCGCAGAGCACGTGCACGCTCGTGCTTCCCTTTCATCTCCTCAAGAGCCATTCTCCGGAAACTCTCGGCAAACATACCTGAGTAGTTCCGGTCTGGGGGAGGGGTCAACTTACCTTCGAGAATCTGTCCTGTTCGAATTCGTTCCTTTAGCACTTCGATATCCATGGCTCCGGATTCATCGATTCGGCCAAAAATTCTGTACTCGTCCGTCGTATAGGCGGGGCTGCTGGGGTTAGAAGATGGAGAGCTCTTTGGGGAGCTTGCGTCCGTCTTAAGAGACTCTTCCTTGGGCGCGTCCTCTAGCCAGTTCATTGGCGGACAACTGTTGGTGACGATCCATGGATCCTGCGGCTGATCACGTTTAATCACAAGAGGTACTTTGCCATGCTTCTTGCAATTATTGCAGCTTCGTTCGAGCCCCAGCTGTTGTCTCCACTTGGCGATAGACTGGATATTGAGCTCGAGGGCTTTGCGATTGGAACCGATGGCGTCGCCAAGCGGCAGGTAGATCTTTAGGTTAGCCGTCGAATCCATGTTGAACATGCGGAAGAGAAAATATTGGGTTATTTTCAAAGTGCTGCACAATGCCCTCGAGTTCTTGTCCTTGTCGTCCGGTCTAGCTCGGCAACGACGTCTTGGACGAATCGAAGAAGTTGTCAACAAGTTGTGCGCGATTTGATGTTTGCGAGAACTATCTTAGAATTGAGAACTTGACTATATTTATACAAGAGGCTTCATCAATGTTTATTGTCATTCTGTAAACAATGGCTTTGTTCTACAAGTGTCGCGTCGATGAGAGAAGTGTTCTGTAGCTGGAGCCTGAACAATGGCTGGATGAATAGACAAAGAGTATCAACCATGCCTGAACATCAAGCATTTCCCCATGTTGTCAATGCCCTGGCTTCGTGCGCAGAGTGCCCTCTAACGTTATCAGTCATGGCAACTCTGGAAACTTCCCATGCATGATGGCTGCATCAAAGTCGATCTTGTTCAAGCATCTACAAGGTTTGATAAGCTGGCCGCAGTCGGTCATGGAAAGGGATATATTCAGAAGAGGATGATTAAAATAGCAACTATTTGATTGTAATCAGCCACACCATGACTCTCTCGTCCACATACCCGAGGCAAACCTCTACCCCGTGTTAAGCCAAAATCTCCGGCATCCGGAATCTATTGTTGATGGAAATCTGCGAGCCCCCCAAGGTAATTTTTTTCTTGTCCCTTTTCCGCAAGGGGAATAACAATGACCGACTTGTACTACCCATATGCTTGCTTCCAAAGCCAAACCGCCCGCCCATTTTACCCATTTTTGAGCCGCTCTCTCTCCAGTTGGTAGAGACGACGCATTTTCTTCAAAGCAAATATCGTCATCGTCTCCGCTCGTGCGTGCCTTTTTCCTGTGCGGGGTGAAAAGAGGGCATGCAAGATAAAACAAGTATGAACCAAGAATCAACCGCTGTGCTACTGCAGCGACAACAGGGTATCTGAACTAGCCATATGGGCGAAGCTGTTATCCCACGCGCTGCCGCTTAGTCCCACGACCAGGACTGCCGTCTAACCCCAAGTCGTCCCGCGGAATCTCTTCTGTTCCCGCGGGACTTGGAGTGTTGGTGATGCCCCCTTGGTGCATTACTTGCCCAGGATGTAGTGATGAGTTGTTGTGAGCTGCGTCCGTGTCTAGGGTGAAGTTGAAATCGTTGCCATCGCCGCCAAAGTGGCCATCGTTGAGAAAAGCGCTGCTGTCAAAGTACGTATCGAGGTCCACCGGCGGAGGTTCAAAGTACCCATCGCCTTCACCGAGGCCAGGAATGTGCCCGGAAGGGCTCAGTGGTCCAAGCAGACTACCCAGCTCGCTGATCTTGGCGTCTTGTTCGCTCTGCAAGCGTTGTAGCTGTTCTAGATCCACCTGGTTCGTGTTGATCTCGTTCAAAGAGGGCGGCGCCATGGGTGGTTGCATGATTGGGGAAAGGGAGGGGGGAGGATGAGCCTCGATGGGTGGAGGCGAGACTGAGGTCGAAGCAGGCATGGTCGGCATGGTCACCGGGGGGTTGGACGAAGGGATCTGGGGCGTGGTAGAGACAGGAGTAGGGGCGGGTGTGGTCTTGGCCGAGGGTGCTGATGACGACTGGCCAGCCATAAAATTGACCAGTTTGCTCCTCTGGTCATTGCTCAGGGTGTTGGGAGCGTTCGCCACAAGCTCAGCAGCCTCTGGGAGGTCCAGGCCATGAGTGTTTGTCGCATTGTGGTCGTTGATGATCTTCATCATCCGCTCATGGGGGTTCGTCTCGAGCTCCTGGCGGAGATTGGGTGATGTTGTGTCTGTTGGAGAACCCTCGATGAGTTCTGTGACATGGCCCATCTCCGGGTTGTGGTGACCAACGGGCTGATATGCTGAGCTGCTCGGCGTGGATGACGCCCTGACCGACTGGGAGCGGTTGTTCTGGCTCGGGATGGGTGGCAGTAATCCGCGGGCCTTCTTGTGCGGCGTTCCATATGTCGTAGGATCCATCTGCTGAATGAAGTCTCCCAGATCTACGACACTTCCATGTTGAGCAGCCTGCTGGTTCTGACTCGTAATCATGCTCGAGATGATGTCGCTCACGTTCTGTGAGTTGCCCTGATCTTCCAGCGTTTTCCGGAACACATTAGCGAGAAAGTTGAGGATGGCGTTGATGGAATTCTGGTGGCGATCGTGCTGGTTCTGGAACATGACGGCTTGGCTGTACAGATCGTTGTTGTTCCTCTGTAATCGGTTGATGGCACCGAGGATGAGCTTCTGTTGCTCCCGCACCTTGTTCAGCTCCTCGCGTATCAGCGTCATCTCCTTCTTGGGCAGAGGTTGCGATTCTCCAGCTGGTAGTGATCGACCAGCCTGGGCATTTGAAACACCTGGTCCTTGACCGAGTGCTTCCTCATTCGCGGCTTCCTCCTCACTGTCGTTTTCACCTTCAGCATTCTTTGCTCCCTTCTTTGCTTTGCTCCCGCTCTTGGGCTTGTTGATGAGCCACAAGAGATTGGGGTGCCCGCGCCGGAAGTAGGGGTTGGAGTACTCGCTTGGGCTCTTGTTTTTGCGCTCGCTTGCCCGCATCGAGTTGTCGGACAGCCCCACGCGCTTGTGGAAGCCGTACATGTTGAGTTGGCGGACGAAAGACGCATAGTTGTTGTGCTTAAATAGTTCAGGAATTAATGTTTTAGCAAATTCATCCTCATCTAACACAATGAACGAGTCTCCCTTTTCCGACCATCGGATTAGATCTTCGTTTTTACGCTCTTCGAGAAAGCTTGTCATGATCAGTTTGCGAATCTAGGTTGCACAATCATGGGGAGATCTTACCTGCTCAATTTCTGCACAAACGGTGGTATTTGTTTGCGCTTTGCTTGCGATTCTCTTTTGGCCTTCTGTGCCATCTCCTCCAGCAGTTCAATGTTGTCTTGCTCATTCAAGTTCTCACCAGGGTTCTGCTGGAGTAGGGCATTCTCATCCCCTACAAAGTTGCCCCATGCATCGACGGAACCATCGAAATTTGTTCGAGGGTTAGTCGGCACGAGCGCACGATTCATCTGTCGCCGAGCAAGCGAGTTCGAAGGCGTCGGCACAGGCTGGGGATACTGCGGCTGGGCCGGAACCAGCCCGAACGAATTCCCCGCGTGTGCATTTCCATCCAGAATTCCATCCACCCCATTCACGAAGCCCGAGGCATCGCCCATGCCGTTCCAGCGCAGCATCTGGTCACCCGCTGCATTTCCCGTGGGGTACGACTGTTGCATCTGTTGCGGTAGAGGCATCATGGGCGATGCACCTGGCGCTGCTCGTTTTCTGGGGTTCGGTGCTGACATGAATATGGGTAAAAGGAAGTTGGTGCTTCCTGCCGTCGGTTGAGATTCGTTCCGAGCGTATTAAGCGCTATCGATGCCTGATCTGGTTGCCTCCTGAGCAGTCCGCCTCGCAGCCTCGTTTGTGCCAGAGATTATCGCGCAACTTGTCCTCAACGAAGACTCTGTTTGGGAGAGTCAACACGAAGCTGAGAGCGCTGTTGCAGATGCGCGCCAAGTCGTTTGTGTTGGGGCGTTTGATGGGTGACTTGCTGAGCGGTCGCGTCGGATTTTGGAAGACAGATGGGTAGCTGGCGCAGGAAGGCAGGGTTCATAAATAATCGCACGGGCGCGTCGAGAATCGAAGAGAACGGGGTTATCGCAGCTCAGTACCGTTTCAAAGAGCTTTACTTAGGTGAAGTGGAATTGATCGCGGAGCAAGGCGCAGCCTCACAAATAGGATCGCGGAAGGACAGCAGCGGGCTAAAACAAAGGACCGGAAGCGTCCTAGAGTCGGCCTTGGTCCGGGATGTAACAGCTCGCTTGGCGATGCTTCAAAGCAAGCTTAGTTCCTGATGCGCGTCCGGGGGTGGGATTTGTCTGGGTAGATAGGCGGGCTGTATCGAGCGGTCTGTAGGCCTTGTCTCGTTGAAATCAAGGGTGCAACGTGTCGTTGAGCGATAGGCCCATTCTGGAGTGCCGGCTGGAAGGCGATGCACAAGCCCGAGAATAGGGCAAATGAGCAGCGCTGGTGAAAGAGTTCGTGTTGGTGATGATGATGCTGGAGTTGGCGGTCGCGATATGGGTCCTGCTCGGAGCATTTGGAGCGGGCGGTTTCAATTGTCAAATCTCTGCAGGCCAATCAGAGTTGTCGCGAACGCGGCATTCCACGTGATGATAAGATTAGATGTCTTAGTGAATTAATCACCCAGGAAGCCGGGTCTTGGAGCCCCCGGTTCGCGTTGGCCAAGCCTTGTTTAATTGTCGATACTATTGATTCATCCGGTCTTTGATTGTGTGTCTGCATTGTGCTTGGAATTCTTTTGCGCAGATTTGCATCAATTGTGTGGAACAATGAAAATTTCATCGTCATTGTGTGATCGGCGCACGATATCGTCAGTGTGGGGACGCGACATAATAATGCCACTTTCTCTTAATCGAACAGGCCCTGGCGTCATGGTCAGGGAGGAAGCAGGGGCACAATGAACCATGGATGACGGCGCCATGCCGGGGTATCGTAGCTTTTTCCTATCGCGATCCTTTGTTGACAACCTTCTCACACTTCCTCAGTCCCTACTCCACGACTACATGATAACTCCCTAGGAACTAAGCTTCATGATAAGTCCAACTAACAATAAAGAAGGATGCAGCCAATTATCCCTACTTTGCACCTCTCCCTGCGAGCGATGCAGCCCGCGCCATCTTGGCATTCCTCGCTGCATCTCGTGCTTGATCCCACGCCCTCCCAGTATTCCCCTGACGTGCATCCCGTTCGGCTCGCTTCCCTTCCTTAAGTGTCCGCGCTTTCTCACGTGGGTCGATCACCACGAGCTCTTCCTCGGCCTTCTTGCGGTTGGTCAGGTCCTTACCCAGCTTATCCGCTGCGAAGCTCAGCGAGTGTGACATCCAGCCCTCGTCGTCGCTCTCTTCCTTCTCCTGCTTGTCCCAGGAAGTGCAGCTCTGGCAGTTGGCGATGAAATGCAAGTCGCATAGCTCAGCCTCGTCATCTCCAACTTGACCGCCTCCGTCTTCTCCAATGTCGACCCGGGCTGCAGGCTCGTTCTCCTTCTTGGGGGGGGCTTTGTCTAGCCTGGACTGGAAAGCCTTTAGCATACGAAGCGTCTTTGCGTCCTCGCTGGCTGAGGTGTTGTTAGCGCCAGGCCGTCTTTTACGGCCCTTTATAGATGTTTCAGGGATCATAGACTCCAGGGCAGACTTCTTTTTCTCCTTGACAGGCTCGTCGGTATGAATGGTCCGTCTCATTGATGCCTTCAACGCTGCCATTTCCTCATTGGCTCGTTCCAGAGCAGTCTTTTTGGGCGCTTCCGGCTCAGGTGATGGAGACACCTCGTCCCGCCGCGTGGGCGGGCTAGGTCTCCGTTCTGATTCTTTGGGTGGCTCGGGGCTTGCCCTCTCCTCTTCTTCCTCTTCTTCCGCGACCGGCGGCTTTCTCTTTGGTACCTCCTCCTTCTTCGCATTTTGCTTCGCAGGTTTTGCCTTGGGTGGTTCATCATCGTCCTGGGCTTCCATTACAATTCGCGTGTCGAACTTGGCCTTCTTTAGTACTGGCATATCCTCATCGCCTTCTTCGTCACCGAAGCTGAGCAGCTGTTTCCCTCCTTTTCGTTTCTTTTTCTTGTCTTTTGCCGTAGTTGTCTTACTTGGTGCTTGAGCAGCGACACGAGATCGCTTCTTCATGTCGTCGAAGGGGTTTACTAGGATCTCTATCCTCTCGATTTTCACGGGGTACACTGGTCGCTCTGTCGTCTCGTCCACTTCCGCTTCGCCCATTTTCGCCAAGTTGTAGATTGTATCACCAGCGATTCGCCCAAAAAGCGTGTTTTTGCCGTTTAGCTCCTCGGCCTTGTCCAATGTGAAGAAGAACTGGCTACCATTTGTATTTGGGCGCGACTCGTTCGCTGAGCCCAGCAGACCTCGTCGGCTGAACTTGAGACGCGAGTGGAACTCGTCCTTGAAGTTGATTCCGGTCGGCCCTGCATTCTTTCCTTGACGCTCCTCCATGGGCCATGGGTCCAGTTCGCCGCTGAACGCGCCTCCGTCGTATATCGACTCTCCGCCGTTGCCCGTGCCTGTTGGGTCCCCGCCCTGCAAAATGAAACCTGGAACTAATCGGTGGAAGATTGTATTGTCGTAGTAGCCGTCGAGGGCTAATTGCAAGAAGTTGCGACATGTCAACGGGGTCTGTTTTGCGAACAGCTCGACGGACAATTCGCCTCGAGTCGTGTGGATGATGGCGGACGCAGTAGGCTGCGGCTCGAGATTATAGATCGCCGACATCTCGAAACCTGTTCCCCGTGTTATTCGAGCCAGGCGTCTGTTGATGAGGTGGAGGGTCGATGGCGCGCGAGTTGAAGAATATCCAGAGGTTGGAGAATCAAGCTAGCTTTGGATCAAGCTTGACGCTTGACGAGCCAACAAATGATCCACTCTTATCGATAAGGAACGAGCTTGGCTGATACGTACCACTCATCATCACCGGGCACCTACCCTGAATTAGCAAACCAATGATGACCTTCTTATCAAGTACCAATGGAATTAAAGGAGTATTCCATGTTTATTTTTCTATTGGAAACTGGTTTTAATGGTTGCAACTTCTTATCATGCTGGATTAAATCGTAGTGACTGGTTACCGAATTGCCAAAGTAACCCAACGAGATGGCCACCTGCAATATACATTCATAAGGGTCGTTGCAGTCAGGTTCATAACTATCCTCACAGACACTGTTGGCACTATTAATTGCGAGTGTCTGAAGAATATGTGCCCTAACTTTTATGAGACAAGGAGTTTCAAGATGATACCGGTAGGAACTTTTGAGCATTGCTGCCTCTTCAGGCAAATGAACGTTCCTAGGGTTGAAATCAGTACTTGAATAATACACTAAAATTACAGAGAAGTTATTACATGCAGGGATAGACCTATGAGCCCCTCAACCAGGCACATTGGAGCTAAGACACTTATAAGAACCAAGACCAAAATGTCCTTCATACCAGGGTTCGTAGATTGCCCTATGAGTCTGCTACGCCCTAAACAAGACCAGCCTTTGACCGGCTTCTACTTTCGCATCTCTATTACTTCTGGTAAAGCCTCAATGCGATAATCCGAACAACAGTTAGAGGAAGTAGCGGTGTTTTCTGCCAACCGCACAACTCCCTAGCTCGCCTGTGACGTGTTGTTCTCTCTCACTTCTGCAAGAACACGCATGCAGCTCTGCGAAGCTAATGCTTGGCCTCGGCCTTAATTACACCGAGGCAGGGCGTGGCTTCAGTAGTCGGAAGGATCGGAATCGGCAATCTAGTCTCGGCGGAAACTCTTCCCTCTGGCCCCAATATTTCTGTCTCTCAAGAGAAAAAAAAACACGAAAAATCCGATTCCTATCCCCATAGATCTGCGGATAGTCTCTCTTTCCCGGAACCTGGCTGATTGCAGTCCTGCCAAGGCAAGTCGATAACCGCGTCCTGCCCTGCGTGGGCCATTCGTCAGCACCTAACGTACCTGATTGACCGATTAGGCAATTATGAACAACACCAAATATCACAATCATGAGACGGGGCTTGTTTCGGAAATTTTGTGACATTTCTTCGTCAAATCCGTAAAAACTAATGTGGAATCATGTACAAATTGATCATGCAGTCACAACGCCGCTCCAGAATCCCCCAAATTTCCCATTTCGCTTTCCTTTTCTTGACTTAGTACAGCTTGATACCGACAGACTTGTTCTGTGTGTAGTTGGCCAGAGCAGCCTCGCCAAGCTCGCGGCCAATTCCAGACTCCTTGTAGCCACCGAAGGGAAGCTGGTGGTGGAGCATGTTGTAGCAGTTGACCCAGACCGTGCCGGCCTTGAGGCTGTTAGACACGCGGATGGCGGTGTTGATGTTCTTGGTGTGGACGGCAGCAGCGAGACCGTAGGCGGTGTCGTGAGCAAGGTCGATGACCTCCTGCTCATCCTTGAACTTGGAGATGGCGCAGACGGGGCCGAAGATCTCCTCCTGCATGATCTTCATGTCGGAGCGGACGTCGGAGAAGATGGTGGGCTTGATGAAGTAACCCTTGTCACCGAGGCGCTCACCACCAGTGACGACGGTGGCACCCTCTTCCTTACCGGACTTGATGTAGCTCATGATACGGTCGTACTGGAGCTGAGAGACCTGGGGACCCTGGAAAGTCTCCTCGTTGAAGGGGTCGCCGACCTTGTTCTGCTCAGCTCGGGCCTTGAAGGCAGTGAGGAACTTGTCGTAGACGCCCTCCTGGACGTAGATACGGGTACCGGCGCAGCAGCACTGGCCGTGGTTGTAGTAGATACCGAAGTTGACCCAGTTGATGGCCTCCTCGATGTTGGCGTCGTCAAAGACGATGTTGGGGGACTTGCCACCGAGCTCGAGGGTAACCTTCTTGAGGTTGGAGGCGGCGGCAGCCTTCATGATTGTTCGGCCAATGACGGTGGAGCCAGTGAAGGCAATCTTGTCAACGTCCATGTGGGCGGAGAGGGCGGCACCAGCGGTCTTGCCGTAGCCGGAGACGAGGTTGAAGACACCAGCAGGGAAGCCAGCCTGCTCAATGAACTGGGTGAAAACAAGGGCGGAGAGGGGAGTCTGCTCAGCAGTCTTCATGACAACAGTGTTGCCGGTGGCCAGGGCAGGGCCAATCTTCCATGCCAGCATGAGAAGAGGGAAGTTCCAGGGGATGATCTGACCGCAGACACCAATCTGTGGAGCAACGTGTTAGTGCCGGCACACGGGATGCGAGGCTGAAACCTGGGGAAGGTTGGATTTGGGGTAAAACTCACGGGCTCAGAGCGGGTGTAGTGGAACATGTCGGGGGCAATGTCAATGGTCTTGCCCTCGATCTTGTCGGCCCAACCACCATAGTAGCGGAGGCAGCCGACGACGGCACCGACATCGCCACGGGCGTTGGTGATGGACTTTCCGTTGTCGAGAGACTCAACAGCGGCGAGGAGGTCGAGGTTCTTCTCGGCGAGGTCGGCGAGCTTGAGGAGGTAGTTGCCTCGCTGCTGGGGGGTGGTCTTCTTCCACTCGCCGTCGAAAGCCTTGCGGGCAGCGGAGACAGCCAGGTCGATATCCTTCTCGGTACCCTCGCAGATGGAGGTGATGACCTCCTCAGTGGAGGGGTTGATAACCTCGAACTTCTTCTTGTCGACACCCTCAACCCACTTGCCGCCAATGTAGCTGAAAGAATTGTTAGCTATGAGCGCGGCGGTGATATATCCGGGGAAGCTTACAGGCCAATGGGCTGCTGGTAGGAACCAGTAACGGGGGTGGAGAGCTCGGTGGTAAGAGGGGCCATTGTGACTGGTATATGGGATGTGAGAGAAAGGGTATTGGGTATCTTGAGGTTGAGGGAGGAGAGTCGAGATGGTTATGTAGAAGAGGGAGGATGAGAGGTGAGGATGGATCTGGAATGAAGAAAAGGGAAATATCGAAGACGAGGAAGGGAGTATTTATTCTTGAGATTGAGGCGGGGTTTTCGGTGCAAGATGGGAGATGGGATGGGGGATGGAGACCGGGGGCGGACGGTACGTACCCCCTCTCCGTCTGCACGTATTCCGGAGAGTCGCAGCAGAAACGGACTGGGGATCCTAACTTTTAGTGCGAGACCGGGATGTGCCCTCTCTAGGATGGAGGCGGTGGAGTTGGATGATGGGTGCTTGGGCGGAAGTCGGTCACTTCCTTTGAGGTGGCTTGGCCTTAGGACCCAAGGTACTCCCGTAGCGCCTCTTTGCTTGCGACCGGGATCCGCCCTTGTTACGCCCTCCTCTCCTGCTTGACCGTCGGGGTATTGTCTCAGTAGCTGGCCTCGTCCAGATTCCCTTGTTCTGCAGCTCTGCTCCCTCCCTTGCTATGCTGTGTCAGATCCGCGTTGCCTTTGATTGCTTAGTCTTGTTGTCGCTCTCGTTTAAGACATCCCACGCTGGGCGCGGTACACTATACTTGACGCTGATTCTCGCGATTTTCGCCGTCATGTAATTCAGGCTTCCTCGCCCAGAGTCAAAGCTCTCAAGACATATCTCCATACCCGGATGAGGATTAGGGTCTTGAGAGATAAACTGAACAACGGCTGCTCGATACCAGTGCACAACTGTGGGTGAGTTGTTTTCTATCCCAGTGCCCTGGTTGGACAACAACCGGGTCCGATGGAGACAGATCCAACCCGATGGACTGGCCGATCGTGGGCAAGTTCCCCTGCCTGGTCGGTCGGCGTTTACGTAGGTTGCAGCGAGATGTCACAACGAGGAGCACTGTTAGTTTAGCTCGAATTGTGATGGGCAATACGACGAGAATGCCGAGCCTCGACACCACGAGCTAGACCGGCAAAGCAAGCAAGTCAACCCGGCCGGCAGAGGAGGGATGGGCAGAAATTGACAGTATCCTATTTTGGTGAAGAGCAAGCATGGCAAACATGCCCGGCGTCGACATTGATGCTGCGTCGCGTTGCCTCGACCGTCTCGTGGGTGACCTCAAAGTCGGAGCGGTCTCGGCGACTCGCGGTCCGCTCGAGTCAGGCAGACCGGTCAGAATTACATCTGCACGACCCTGACGATAACCCTTCCAAACCAGTGCTCCGTTGAGCAGTGGCCTTGGTCAACCACCGAAATGCCACTGCAGAATGCGAGTGTGGGAGTGGGAGGCGTCAAGCGGTCAGGGGTGTCTCGGTTTGTGGCTCCTCCCTTGGTCCCCTCTTGTCCCCAAGCAACGAAATGTGGCCAAGAGCTCTCCGGTCCGCGGGGCTGACTATCGTAGGGCGGCAATTGGACAAGCGCGCTTTTAAACCCAGACCGTGGTCCCGCTGGTTAGCGAAAGCGTCGCGCAAGGTTCAAGGGTTGGGCATTAAAGATGTATGTTGATTGATTGGGCCGTTGTCTTCGCACTGACTTTGCCTAGCGAGCGTTGGTCCGCGCTCCATCTCTCTTCTCGTCTTGCTGCGTTGCTTGGTGTTCTAGGCCGGTAGCGGAGACGCTGCACGTTACGCCGTCTTTGCAACGCTGGAAGGTCGAAGCGCCAGAAGACGGCATTCCCGAAGACACTGACTCTCTATGTCTGTTTTCTTCTTCTTCTTTCTTTGCTGTTGGTACATCCAAGGCGATGACCTGGCATTGTGATAATGTTGCAAGAAGAGAAGATAAGACTTGAAGTTAATTAAAATTAGACACGCCATGTGAAAGTATGGCAGACCGACCTAGGGAAGGAGGGGAGGACCAATAGTGGGTTGGATGAGTGATTTGGCAAGTGCGGTGCGGTGCAGTGCAGTGCAGTGCCATACTGTAACCCGTGGTCGCCTCAAGCAGCTGGAAGGTTCAAGGTCTGGATAAGCAGCTATCCGATGTTGTATCCGATCCATACCTGCAATGCCACGCACACGCTTTTTTTACGTGCTTTGCTGCCTTCTCTTGTACGACTTGGTCTCGTCAGCGTCAGTCCAAGGAAACTTCCCGTCGTGCTGACGTCCCAGTCGGCGACCGAGTAAAGTTTCCCGTTGCAACGCCTTTCCTGTGTTTTGATTTGGCAGATAGATAACCACCAAGGCCAAGGCACAGACAAGCGATGCAATGTCCAGCACGAACAACACCACACGCATGCAGAGTATCCCATGTCACGATTTGCCATTGACAGGCGAAGGGACATGGGCATGAGTTCATGCCTGAGGTGGCCCCCGTATCTGGGATATTTGCTCCGATCCGATCGTGCTACGACGTATGCCCATCGCGATCTGTGAATTATCCGAGAGCCCATATAGCATCACTTTCGTCATGATCTTCTTCTTCACCACCAACAAGCCCAACACGGTGATCGCCAAACCCCTTTTCTTCATCCATTGCCGAGCAGCAACACGCAGCATCATGTTGCATGGCACCAAGACACAATTCACTTACACTGACCAGCAAACACATAACGACGCCATCATCCCGCCCCTCCTCTACGCCGGCTTTAACCTTTCACACACACACAGTTCGTTTCGCTCGGCCTCGATCACTATGACTAGCTGACTACAGCACAGTACAGTAAGTAATGACTAGTCCAGGTTGCACCTAACCCAACCCTCGCGCTGCGACAGTCTTGCTTCCCATCATCTTCGTGTGGCCTCTGGATGGACCCTCCCACCCACACAACCTCCCACGGTTCCCCACTCACACTCCAAGATGCCGCTCCACCTACTTGGAGGATCGCCAACGAGCTTCATTTGGCCAGGGGAGAAAACAGAAGGAGCAAGAACAGCAACCGGCCGGGGGCGGCGAGCGTGATGGAGATGGGTTGAGGAACGAGAGACAAGCTAGGCAAACGCTTCATTATCGAAACCCACCGACCGGCCCGGCATCTCTTGTTGGTTCGGCTCCCAAGGATGGGTTCCCTACCTTCTCTTTCTTCCAGAACGTCTCGACTGCCCCATCGAGAATCCATCGCCTAGAGATGCCCTTGAAACGCCGCTGCAGCCGTCCGTGGCGCCTTGGTCTCGTGACCATCCCATTCCTTTTCAGTCGTCTCAGTCTCAGGTCTGGTCTCAATTTCGCAGGCCTCACGTCTCACTCCATTGCCAAGTCCGTCTTACTCCGAGTCCCTCGGCCGGAAAGGGACCCCTTCTGAGAAATCCGGAGCCTCCAGTTGGCCGGTACTTGGCACGGGATCAAAGTCTCTAGCGAAGTTGTCGAGCGCGATCAATATTGTAGACCGTGCTCGAATTCTACGTCCCGCACGTTCAACATTCGCAACGATTCAGTTCCGGGAATAACTTTCCACACAAGCGCCACCATCAACGTCAAACTCCCGCCGCTCATTCCTGTGCTCAACTTTGGTTTCCCGCGGCCTTGTCACTCTGTAACTCTAATCACACCGGGCCGGGTTGCTCGCCTGTCTTGGCAGTTATCTCTCCGTCAGTAATTTGAAGAGACAAACCAGCTGCGGCACCTCGGCGCTTCATCGCTGGCTCTCTAGCAATTTAGCCTGCAAACGCCAGGGCTTCTCGAATCATTGGAACATCTTGGGGTTCGATTCACCCGCCACCTCGGGGCTCCATCATATGGCCTGTGCGTTCTTGTCTCTTGCCAAGCGGAGCCGATCCATGTTCACTAGGTGCTGCCGACGTTTTGTGGGACGGCCACCTCTCTCGCAGTTCCACTGAGACTCGCCACAGCCACGTTCTCTCCATCTCCGGGAACTCAAGGGCGTGGCGTCGCCGAAAGGCTTTGCCGTTGACGTGGGGAGCGGAACTAGGGCCTTTCTCTAGACAGTTGATCCAGCCAATAGCCGCTGGGGTAGTCCTACAAGCCCGTCACCGACTGTTTGCCTCGTACCTCCAGAGGCAGGTGATGAAAGAGAGGCTCCGCGGGAAGCGATTCCAGTGGAAGGGCTAGGCTGAATCGACAGCGTCTAGAGACCGGATCGTCGAGTTTGAGACGATAGGATCGTCGGGCGTTACATGGTTCGCTGGAGGCTGGCGTCTGTATCTTGCCTAGCTTGCATCACAACAACCGAAATTCAGGGTCCAGGCCAAAATGGTCCAAGCTGTGAGCTACAGGACGGGTCGACGTCAGCCAGAACCCAAAGCCAATGGCAAATGTGGCCATGTTCGAGAATAGCTCTAGGAAGGCCTTGCAAGCACCAGGTTTCTAGATGGTGAGCGCCTGGGGCCTCCAGTCAGAGGTGAAAGGTGAGAGGTCAGATTCTCAGGCCGAAGGCGGAGGTGGATGCCCGCGTCACACGGTCCAGCAGCTCTGAGATGTCGTACAGCATCGGCCAAGACAACATCGAATGCTGTGCATCAGACAGGGAATTATCGACGGTACCGAGAGGCGCAACCGAGCAAGCGAGTAGGAGCCGGGCTAAGAAAACCAGGCTGGCAGGCCGGGAGGACGCGAGGCCACAACAAGTGCCCGAGCAACATCACCTGGGGGTAGTATTCACGGCTTACTCCAAAACGAGGTTTCACCGCCGAGCGTTGAAGAAGCCGATTCCAGCCGCAAGCATGTGGCCTTGCAACGCAAGCCATCAACCGCCACAATGTGTTCAGATGAATGAGACGCGTGCTTGTTTTTTGCTGCGTGAGGCTGGTAATGACAGTTGGGCAAGTATTCCCGGTCGACTTGACGCAACTGACCCAGGGGCACAGACTACGAGATGTCCGCCCCATCCTGAGAACCCCTTTCCCGCACTGCCTTTGGAACCTGTTAGCTTACACGGTTGTAACCCGCGATACCAACGATACCAAATGGAAGCATCACGACTGGTCGACACACGACCTAGAGCTGGAATCATCCGGGCCCAGAATTTCAAGAATACATACAACATTTGCTGGGTCCCATCTGGGGCGTCATCAACTTGGCTTTGCTCAGCTTGCCCCAGCAAGAAGGGTCCCGAGAACTCCAGTCCAATCTCATCAGCGAGTTGTAACCCCATGTTATGTTCGTTTTTGAGTTGAGAGAAAAGACAAAGTTGCCAAGACTCCAAGTGGAGGCTGCACTTTACCTGTATCGGAAGTCCACCTTCAACAGCCCATGTAAGTTTGCGGCTCCCCAGCACCCTCGTCGCAATCTGACAACGGGGTTTGACGGTTTGCGGAAGCGCGGTTGAGTTATGCCTGAGGCATGCCATCCGAGATGGTCCTCGTTGATGCGGGATGCTCCAATCGCTGCTCTGCCGTTGGCCGACGATAGGACGAACTTGCAGATACATCAGCAAGTCATTAATTGCACATTCACAATACAGTAAACCATATCTATA
>JAADYS010000567.1:0-15419 GCA_012931995.1 Fusarium albosuccineum | reverse complement strand
CGGGGTCCCAGGCTGTGACAGCTATTCTCCTAGGCAAGAATTATCTTTTAATCCTTAATACTTCTCTAATTGGGCCAGAGGTTGGTGGTTTATGCACACCAGCAAGCAAAACTCTGTTTTCCCCTACCTTAGGATGCCCAATATATAGACCGAGGCTAGGTTGATGAATGCTTATCTCAAGCACTCTGCACACTGCCAATACTCATAGCAACATGTCATAATCTGAGCTGCCATGTCGGTATTATCCTGACCAGTCACGGCTCAGTATTTCGAGCTAGAAAGAGGTAATTGGTTGAGACCCTAAGCTAACCAGTTAACCAGCCAATCGGCCATCTATGGGTACCTATTTACAGACACGCGGGATCATAAGTGAGGTCTTATAGATAGTGCTGCTTGGATTCTTTTGTTGGTAAATAGTAGAGGAAACTTTTAAGTTTCTTTAATGAGGGTTAAGTGTGGATATAAGGTTAGAATTATCAGAACAATCGAGTTGATTTGAGTATTATTACGCAGGCCAGGGGCAAGACAGAAAGCTAACAGGTAATTAGCCGGTCTTAATATTTAAGTATTAGCTTCTACCCACGATTGGCTTTCTATTAGCCATCAGTCGAACCTAGACTACCTAAGTGAAATAATTATCCAAGGAATTCTGGGTCTAAGAAACAAATAAAGGATGGGCACGTTAACATTTGGCAAATCTGGACAAGGTTGGAGAGAGCTACGGAAAGTAACATGCATATTGTAAATATCATCAACCACTTTCACGGTATTGCAAATCCTTTACTTGATTAGCCTTAAAATGCAAAGTGTACTGGCGAGCATATGGGAGAATGCTGGTCGGGTTACTTCAGCAGCCTGGTTAGCTTGGCAGCAAGTCATGTGCCCCCCATGAATTTCTCGACACTTTTGTGCGACCCCAATGTTGAAAAATTGGATCACCAGTGTTGATTAACTCTTAACATTTACTGCACTTCTGGCAGCCTCAGGATTGTGTTGATGTTCAGCTCCTGTAAATTCCCACACCGACTTCTCGAATTGGCAACTACACTCGGCTATGCCGTGATAGCCTATCTATAAGCCCAGTAGCAATGCTCAATTGACCCCCTCCGTTTCACCTGAAGGTGGGAATCTGGCATATGCACTTTCGGAGCCTCGTTAGGTGAGCCTGGTGACGCCTGGAAAGGGTTGCCCCAAGATTCAACATGCAGCCACCGCAAGCCTCTTCTACTGTTACAGTGAGCGATTTATCTTGTAATGATGTGATGCACCTGTCTGTATTTGCTGTTGGATGCCGGATAAATCTCTTTCGGAAGCCGGTCGGCTCACCTATGTCGCTGAGACACGGCTGTAAGGCTGCTTGGTCGATGTGATATCACAAGCAGGCTGTCGATTTCCATCGAATCAAACGAATTAGCTTTAATCATGTGTGAAACCACCACATATGCCATCCCAATCAACAAGCGTTCAAACCCTCCCACAATACTGACGGGTTGGCTCGGTTAAGCCCTAACATACTGTTTCTGATGCAACTAATGTGAGCTTGGGTTTCAGCGAGGCAATTGTGGCTTTCTGCATCTCTCTAGTTTCTAATGATCAATTCTACCGGCCGCTTACTAGACGTCATGGATGGATGCTCGGTGGTCTTTTACTTAAGCTGATGAGACCGCTACGACTTGGCCGTGTTTTGCTCAACCATCGAGCCTTATTCACTTCACTTAACTCCGACCAGCCCTCAGCTGTCTCATTTCTTTCACTATGGGTGACCGCGGAACTATCCCTAGAGTCACTATTTCCGATAGCGATAACCATGCCAACGGGGAGATTAGTGCCGCTTTTCCCGTGGTAGAGCTCAACTATACCTATGAAGGCAACGGTCTTCTTCCTATCAACGACAATGGTGGTAGAGCTTCCCTCGATTCTCTGCTCAGGGACTATTACATTGAGGGCGAAGACGGTGAATATTGGACTCTTCGGTTGTTGCACCATATCGCAACTCGGAGTCGGGTGAAAGCGGAACTACAGAGGCATCGCTTTGGTTCCGAAAAACTTGACAACCTTCTTGATAAGGTTTGTCCACAAGGCAATGTCACCAAGACGAAGTCATACCTTCGAATATTTGTCCTTCTTGTCCTCGTGGAAAAGGTGGAATGCCTCCCTGATTTCGTTGACACAAAAAGGGGCATTTGCGACGACGACTTGCCTGTCGTCTTCAGACGGGATTTGCGTGGACGACCGCTCTGTCCTGAAAAGAAGCGATCGAAATGCCTGGATTGCTTTACAAAGTGGAAGATCAAAGACCGAGAGCTCTTTGAGACAAACCAATGGAAAGTCCTCGTTCCGTTTTTTGACGTGACAAAGCAGAATTCCTGCAAGGAGTTTGGCGTGCACCCCAAAAGCTGCCGACCATGGAGGCGGAACTCGGAGCAATCTGGGGGCAACATCGACCCATTAAACAGCACGGGGGCTTATGGGACAGTCATTCGGGTTGATTTTCATCCCACTTGCCATTCCTTTCAAGAAGTTCTCACAGAGGTAAGCAGGATGCTGCAAAGCATTCCAATCACACAAGTCTACGTGTGGCTAATGCACTGATTACAGATCAACTTGAATGAAACCGGGTTTGCCATAAAGACACTCCACGAAGCGGATTTCAACGACGACATACAGTTTCGAAGAGAACTCGACCAGTTGAGAAGATTCAGCGGCCTCGTACACCGGCATCTTGTGACCACGCTGGGGGCCTTCAAAAGGGACGGAAAGTGCAACTTTATCTTTCCAAGAGCGCGGTGGGATCTGGACCATCACATGGATTATCAGAGCCCTACATGGGACTTGAGCACAGTTCTCTGGGCTTCTGAACAATTTATGGGGCTTATGGGCGCTCTTGACACGATTCACAATCCCAAGCACCTCCACCTCAGTGACGACCCAGAGAAAAGATACGGCAGACATGGTGACATCAAGTGTGACAACATTCTGTGCTTTCAGATAGCAGGACACTCAGGCCAGCACAACTTGGTCATCTCTGACTTTGGTCTATCGGCGTACAATCGCGACACAAGCCGATCCAACATTCCTAATAAGGGGCTACCCGCAGTTCCAGGGTATCGCCCACCTGAGTGTGATATTGAAGGAGGATTAATCTCGAGAGCCTACGACATCTGGACTATGGGGTGTCTATTCCTCGAAATTCTTACCTGGTTGCTGGGAGGCCCCAAGCTACTGCAGGACTTTCGTGAGAAAAGGCAGACTCCCTACATCAATGGTGCCAACAATGACATCTTCTTTGTTTTGAAGACATTTGGGAAGAAAGGTTATGTGGCACAAGTCAAACCTGAGGTTACTCGAGTAAGTTATAAAACTACCACAACATCTCTATTCACACTAACAGTAACAGTGGATTCAACGACTTCGAAGTCTCAACAATTGCTCTCGTTTTGCTCATGACGTTCTAGACCTAATCCAGACCGAAATGCTTGTGGTTCTGGAAGACAGCGAGTCAAAATCGTCCTCAGGCAAAAGGACGCCGTCAGGGGAGCTTAAAGCCAAGTTCAGGAATATCAATCGTAACTGCCGCGGCTTGAAGAAGACGTATTGTACACAAGGAGCCCCGGTGAAGGATGAGGAGCCATGGTCAACACCGGCCGTTGAGGCGAGTCTGAATGAGTTCGCCACCAAGATGATTCTCGATCACCAGCCACCGCTGGGAAATCATAGAGGAGGCGCGAAGAGATCCATGCTGCCCAAACAATTCGAGGAAATGGACAAGGTACCTAATTTCACAGTCGGATAATGTGAAAAGCGAGAGTAAATGGTGTTCATAGGTAGTAGTCAATGATCCCGCTCTTTAAATCATATTGACCTTTAGCCGAGTCTCGATTTTGTAGATCATACGTTTTGACACAGCCCGATAAACACGTATCATCAGTAATGCTCAGCCGTGCTGACAACCTCTCGTAATTGTTCTTGTTCGGTCTGTAAGGATTGGTTATTCTAGAACATGGGGCGTTGCGATCGCGTGACAAACATCAGTAAGATTGCGAGGGATGGTGCACTGGAATCTTCCACGTTTCCACTAGGTATTTATTGTTAGAGTGTGCGACAAGATAAAAACAGAATAGCAGGAGATCTCACAATGACAGTTGAGGTCCCCCACCCAAAGGTTTTGGTGAAGAAGTTCTCAAGGGCATTTTGCTCGGTATAGGTCGCGCGGACAACCAGGACGGCCATAGTGACAAAATAACGCAGCAAGAAGGGGGGGCAGAATCCTGGTTGGTACGGAACCGAGAAACAAGAGTCGGAAATGGGGCGAGAGAGGCGCGCGTTATGTGCAAGTGTGTGCCTTGAAATGGCGGTAACTCGGCTCGAGTCAGCTCTGTCCCCTCGGCTCTGCCTTGAATTGGTTCGCCACGAGTGCATTCTGCCGATGCCTCATTGGCATTTGGAGGGACACACAATCGGGGCTGTGCCCTCGAAAGTGCAGGTGATACGTCGCACGCGGAACGAGGCTCCCTGTTTGTCTCACACACAGGCTATTTTTCTGGCCGGACCGGCTGGGGGGCTGAGTTCGCCTGATAGCTGTGCATATCTCTACTCATTCGTCAGGGTCTAGGCAGGTCCTGCGGTCAGGAGAATTTAACGATCCCTGCCTTGCTTGCTCAAAACTCCTAAGAACGCCAGTGATTTCGGCGGCACGTTTCGCGAGTGCATACTGTCCAATTCACGCGTCATCAAAATGGATTGGTCTCAGGACAATAGTCTTTGCACTGAGCCAGAATGGGCCAGAGTCTTCAAATTCCAAGAAGCGCCAACAACTGTGGTGCGCCTGTCTCCAAACTCAGAGGTCTCTTGCGAGCATAAACCATGGCCACAGTACCACAATCACTGACAACAGCACAGGCGCCACTAATATCAACCATGGAAAATATATACGACTGGAAAAGATGGTTCGAGACTGTAAGTCTTATCCTGAAATGGAAGCCAACCAAATTTTGACGTATTGCAAGGAACACCCAAAACTTGATGAGTCCGAGTCAGGCCTGGTCCTCATGTATGAAGCCATCTTGAACGATCCCCGTTGTATGCTGACGAACGCTGTAGCCTAGCAAGACGGAATGGAGAGAAAGAATTCCCACCTGTTAATAGAGTCAAGTCGAACAAGTGGTTAGAGATGGTCAGTCAAGCTCGACCTACGGCTGGGATTTTACCGGAGAAGCCTATCAATACAACAACATCGACCACAGGTGGGCGTCGTACATCACGCATTTTACCATTCTCAGAACACTCATTTCAAAAGATTGTTGAGCGGTTTTACATCCATGAAACAATAGCTCGTGTCATCAACAGGGCCGATATACCCACCTTCTCAGCCAGAGAGCTTGAAATGGGCGACAATAACGGGCAGACATATCCCGCCTTCGGTAAACACTCTCCTAATCTCGACTTTGACTAGTGGCCTAATGTGTTTTTTTAGTGTACAACTGTCGAACTTCTAATGCTTGGAACAACGATCTTGCCTTCTCTGCGACTTACTTCCCGCACTGTGGGTTGACCTACGCTATTATGTTTGGCTGCCCAATGTCAGTAGAAGTGCAAATCTTGAACCGACTGAACAGAGTAACTTCAGAGGCGAGCCATCCACTCTTGATGCCAGGGATCTTTATGGAGCTCGAGAGGCTGCGTCATGTTCGTCTTGTCGACGAAACAATCGACGACCTTGAGGCTCGTATCCAAGAGATCGACCTAGTGTTTAATGACACGGAGACCGTGTCGGCCGAGGAAAATGCTGCTCGGAAAGAGGCCAAGAGGTCGGCTTGGTTAGATACGATGTTTCTACGAAACCAGCTGGTCAACTGGATCACTTACCTAGAAAAGTTGATTGATCATGCAGATGAGCTGAACCGTACGGTATTTGGCATATCAGAAGCCCGAATAGCAGCTTTCGAAGAGGATGTCGAAGAGAATTTCGAAGAGCGCACAGGAGCCGAAGAAATCATGAATGAATATCAACACGTCCACAGCTACTCATCTAGCTCCCAAGACCTAACTTTTCATAGACTACGCGAAGGCCGTGGCGCCGCAGGGATTGATGAAAGCTATGGAGACGAGAAGGTCCACTACTCACTCTGCAAAGACGTGAACTCTTTATGCCAGAGGCAACAGAGACCTCAAGAGCTCGACGGATGTCAAGAAAGGTCTGACGGTGCCAAAGAAATCATGAGCCGAACCGGAAACAAAATCAAGTATCGCGTCCAGGATATCATCGACGAGTATCACGAAAAGGTTCGCGATTGCACAATGAGGGTCGATGGTATGGCGATGGCGACACAATGGGTATTTCTCTCACCTATAGGGTTATCATGTCCGCTAATTACTCCTAGGCACAAGGAGAAACAAATATGGAGATCGCAAGGGCTGCCAGCCGTGATTCCCGCCATATGCGCTCCATTGCAGTCGTGACTATGGTATTTCTGCCAGGAACCTTCTTTGCAGTATGTCTGTCCAAGCCACTCAATTCTGAGGCATTACTGATGAGCTATTTTACTAGAGCATGTTCTCGATGGACTTCTTTGACTGGAGCGGCTCTGGGAGCGGTGAAATTGTTTCGAGATATTTCTGGATCTACGTGGTCCTGGCCATTACTTTCACGTTTATAACGCTTGGTAGCTGGTGGTATTTGGGAGTTTATCGTTACTCACGGCGGATAAAGCAAAAGGGGGCCTTGGACCTGGAAGCCTGCCCATGTGGTAGTCTGGACTCTCCGTTGAACACCCAGGAGGTCGAATGCCACCCCTCACAGAACTCATATACCCGCCGCCTCTGGGGGCTCACGAGGTGTTTCCAGCTACAGTCATCTCGCACGACCTGCCGATAATCCTCAGAAATTACTATAGGTTTGGGCACAATGACTGAAGGTTGAAAGCATATCTGCGCATGTAGTAGAACATAGCGGTCGAAAGAGGCGATAGATTTAGAAATTTTGTCTCTAATGAGACCCGCCTACATTTGATTGTTATTAAAGGTTGCAAAATAGCGAACAGCCACACCCTGGGCATTTTGGTCTAAAGAAGCTGTACGGGCACCAGACTAGCACGTGATGGAGCAGGGCGGGATAGGGGGGAGATGAAGGTATACTCTGTCTAAGAAGGAATCCCAGGCAGCAAATGTTCTAAGTCGTTGTGCTGTTGACATGATTAACGATCAGAATAACTTACCTCGCCAAAAGCAGAGGCGCCAGCTACAACATCAAAGAACACACACATTTACACATCAGCAGCATCCCAACAAGCACAACGCCGCGTAACACCGCATGGTGCATTGGTGCTATGAACATCAAGTGTCAATAGTTAGGCGTACGGGATATTTTGGTTGAGGTAAAATATTTGTTATAAGTATATACTATCACGGGAACAAGAAAAACAATTCTATATGGAACCCTCTTCCATTCTTTGACCCCTGGTTCGTACTGTGTGTCTGTTGAGGATGAGTCTGAACCGAACCAGTCTCTCCAATGTATACGCCTGCCGGCACGCCAAGTCGCCAATATCACCCAAAATAAATCAGTCAACGGGATAAAAGAAGAACTACGATGTCGAGCTAAGCAGTAGCAGAACAATGGAGGCGTGGGGGGGCGCTCAGCACCTTGGGCCCTCGTCGTTTGCATCGCTTGTACAATGTCTCCTACGCCCGGTGGAATATTAGCCAACAAGTCTCAAAATATTCAAGGTATTGAAGTAGAGACATAAGAGAGATGGGGGCTTACCAAGTCCAATTCCTTGCTAGTTTCGATGTTGTAAACGTTGTGCCGCATCTCAACCTTGAACTGAGTCTTATCACCTAGAAGAATTTCGAGTTCCCGGACCAGTTGCTGGGGGGTTGCATGATTGGTGTGAAACTCGAAGTTGTCCGGCATGGCAGCTCAACTAATAAACCTAGGCTGAGGGAGGATAAGAACAAAAGCGTTCCAGAAGTCGTAGAGAATGAAGTGATGGTTGAAGCTTCAACATGAACGGAAGCGATGCAGGCTTTAAAGCATCAACACGAGTAGGACTCCTGACCGTGGAGTATGACAAAAACAATGTGTAGGCCCCTTCGGCTGTGACCGAGTCAGCCGACGCCAAGTGTTGGAATTCCGCTGTGAGGCATGACGCCAAATCAGGCTGGCGCTTCTTGCTGTACGGAACAGCAAATGGCGAGTAGCCACAGCACTCTGAGGCTTGGGCCCTCGCATGACAAGATGGGATAAAAGGCTGAAAATGCCTTAATTGGGGTCCAAACGAAAATAAATAAATGGATGGAAGGGCGTCGGAGGCCGTACACTTTGTCAGTTGTGGATGGTCGGATGGACACACACGTAGGACTCGGCCGCAGAACCAGCCGCTCCGGTCGATACGAAAGGCCAACGAGAGCGCAGGGCGGTTTGGGGGCTGGGGGCCAAGCCGTTATTTTCAGCACTGCGACACGCCAATGGTTGATGAACGGGCGGATGGTAAAGGTGTAATGTGCAAGTCCTACAAAGGCCGGGGGCCGGGGCGCATGAGCAACTGCCTCGGGCAAATCGGCAATACGTGGTGCCTTGTGAGGCACATTGGCAATGCCTACAAGATAAGATGTTGGCTGTTAGCTATCCTTGCTTGTCTCACATTCACACAACGAATCCAGCCAGTTGCATAGAGACGTTTAAGTGAATGATGAACCGGTTCATAGCCATCCAGTCCTACAGAGCCAACCCAAACAACTTCGCCACGCAGTTCCGGCCAATTATTGATGCTTCAGGCTTCCAGAGGGTTCCCACACACACGCAGACACACACACACACATGTCGAGGTGGCCCAGGGTTGAGGCAGTCGGCGGTTGGTCTTCTAGTGGGTTAGATGAATTGGGGGCATGGACATGAGCTAGAGCCTGATTTCGAGTTGGGATGAGGTTCAATTGTCTAACTTTCAGAATAGTATTTAATAACTCAAGCTTCCTGGGAGGTTGGTCTACACTTTTAACTTCATACTCAGACCGCCTCCAACCTTGCATTGTGTAATCAGCAACGGAGCCTTTTTGTACCCGCACCTTTTCATCTGGAACGTGATCTAGGTAATTTATATGATGTGATTAATGAAAGGGCTCTCTGGCGCTGACCCATACCCAGAAGAAGGCATCCAACGCAACACCGGCTGTTGCTGCCATGTCCCCAGGCGGCACTGAAAAGCGCAGACGCTCCGTGCATTTTGATGAGCATGCCTTCGCTGCCAGTGAAGCAGAACCAGCTACCGAAGACGAAATTGCGGCACCGTTGTCACCATCAATGGTCCCGGAATACTCACGACTGGACCACCTCTCTGTAGGTAAAATGGCTGGTGAAAAAACAACCCAGGCGAAAGCCGCGGAAAGTAGGGATCTCCAACAACCGCTTGGAGAGCATTTGCGATATTACCTGATACAATCCCAGGGAGCTACTACAGACTCTGAGTTTCTGCCGAAAGACACATTCGACCAACTCTTCACCGAGGAGCGCATCGCACAGGAGCTTGCCATGGTAGGATGTCTCCCACTAGGGCCTCAACATGAAGTCGCCAAGGGAGATCTGGAGACAATCAAATCAACTATCTTCATGAACCAGGAGAATATTTGCAAGAGAAGACAGATCATTGCTATTCTCATCCTTGTAGAGAAACTGGAAACCATTGTCGACTTCATCAGAGAGGGCATTGATGACAACGATTTGCCTTTCCACTACCCGCTGGGAGGGGGCTTTGTCAAGAGGACACTAAAAAGACAAACAAATAACGGACTAAAGAAGATTGATCTTTTTGACAGCTGGAGTTCAGCTAGCGTCGAGTCCTCTGAGACCCAGCAGTGGAAGATCCATATCCCCATCTTCAACGCGGCTGCAGAGCCTGGGATGCAACCACCCCACTGGGATCTAGCCCCTAAAACAATACTTCCCTACGTGGAGAGTCTCCCTGCCGGTAAAGGAGGGTTTGGTCTTGTCAACAAAGTCAGGATACAGGCCAGTCACCACGACGGCTTCAAAGTGCCCAAGGTTTGCTACCCATGGCTCACCGCTGCACAGGCCCCGGCTGACTAAATATCCAAATACTAGGGTGAAGAGCAGTGGTACGCCGTGAAGAAGTTAATAAACTCCACCGAAGCTGAGTTCAGGAAGGAGGTTTCAAGCCTGAGTCGATTCAGTGGCAAGAACCATCCTCACCTCATTCGGCTTCTCTGGACATTCTCTCGAGGCCCGACGTACCACCTAGTTTTCCCCTGCGCTGATGGAAACTTGATGGAACTTTGGAAAGAACAGAGCCAACCCATCGCGGACAGACACGATCCTTTAACAGCCTTGTGGCTCGCGCGACAATGTCTCGGGCTTAGCCAAGGGCTGTGCACGATTCATCAAGTGGACAACAACAACTCCGTAGAGGAGTCAAGGAAGAGGCATGGTCGGCATGGAGACTTGAAGCCAGAAAATATTCTTTGGTTTAAGGACTTTGACAATCAGCAAGAGGGCTATGGTCAGGGAGTGTTGAAGATCTCTGACTTTGGCCTCGCCGGATTCCACTGCACAGAGTCGAAGTCTCGTGTCAACGTCAACAAGCGGGACATTGGGCGAACCTCTACATACAGAGCACCAGAGTATGATGTTCACCAGGTAGTAGCCCAGAGTTATGACATCTGGTCGCTAGCATGTGTTCTACTCGAATTTGTTACGTGGTATCTCCGAGGATGGGAGGAAGTTGACAGATTCTCTGAGCTGAGGAAGGAAGAGCACAGAGATCCCATTATGAAAGAAGACCCCTTTTTTAATTATGTATTGATACATGGGAAGGATGGACAACGAAAAAAGGGGGCACTGGCGAAGCAATCCGTCGTCAAGGTGAGGCACTAAAGTGATTCCAAGTCTTGCACTTGACGTACACTAACAAGGTAGCAGGAGTTTCAACAACTTTATGAGCATGAAAATGCTTCTGATTTTACGACTGATCTTCTACAATTTATCCAAAACCGGATGCTTCGTATGAAGCCTAGTCGAAGGGCAAGCTGCACTGAGACCCGTGACAAATTCCGGCAATTCTTTGACGAGTGTCAAAAAAATGAAGCTTACTGTCTGAAGATGACAAAGCCAGTCCCCGCTAGGGCCGATACCAAGCTCTCACTCCTTGAACCCGTGCCCGTTGAGAGATCCGGGCAATTACTTTCAACCCAGACAGAAGAGCCGGATGCCTACGGTGTTGGTTGTGATGGTCCAGCGAGAATTATCCAGGAAGAAGATTGCGGCGCAAGCTCAGTGGCTTCTAAAAATAGTGCGATTAAAACAGAAACCAAGCATACTACTCATGATGCTGTACCGCTCACAACTGAGCGGCTGGGGGCCTCCTCTGGTAACAACCAGCGAGCAACGGAGCAACTAGACACGGCCACAGCTGCAAAAGAACTCAACCAAGGGCTACAACCGCCAACACCAGCTCGGGGTACAACATCCATACCTTCAAACGATCGAACAAACAGGCATCTCAGGGTTGAAGATTCAGACAGAAGAGATGGATATGACAGCAGCCAGAGATCTCACTCCAAGGATCCAGTTCCTCAGCATTGGGAGAGAGGAGAGGACACGACGACGGTGAAGGGAACCATAAGGAGGTCTTTAAGGGGAGGGAGTATTAGAATGGTTTTCAGGTCATTGTTTTGTGGACCATGGAAGAAACCAAGCCAACATATTTGATAGACTTGTTCCAAGATGCGGAGAATAATAGGGCTCAGTTCTTTATCACCCTTCAACGCATTTCTTGTTGTTTTCCATGGCCAATCCGGACTAGTTTTGTGAAGGCATTACCTCGTGCCCTTGGCTCTCAACGCGAGGATGTGCTCCAGATTATATTACGTCGAACTCTGACCAGGATCCTTGCCTAAACCCCTAAGAAATGGTAGTTCTGTCGTCACCGGCGCGGCAAATCCTTCCGCGCGGTGACTAGCCGCGCACGAGGGTCCGCACGATTGCCTGGGAGACAGACGGCAGACACCTCACACTCGACCCAGCATTTTCTGCCTTTCATCTTCATGGCCTTGTTCTTTCCTGTTTTATTTTTGTAGTATACTCAACTTAACTCTCATTCTCATTTAAACTGTTGGTTTCGCAGATGTACTATGGTCGCGGCCCAATAGCCATACGGCGCAAAGCTGTACAACGCGTTCAGGCAACGGATCATGAAAATGCTTCAGATTTCGGGTATGAACTTTAACATAACTAACTAGAGTACTGTTTCACAGACGTCTCCATTACACTTAACGCCGCATCTTTTATGCCTCGTACACCAGCCGATCCGGTTACTTCTTGGACTCTTCATCAGCCGAACTCTCACTAAGGCTACCACGCGTACCAGCCCCACTGCTAGATCGCTATTTGGTAGTATACAGATTGCAATCCAGCGGTTCACCAGCCCCAATCCAGCGGTTCTCCAGCGGCTTGGCTTTGTAAGATCTGTCTCGGTCTTATCTGGTATCCCATTTGAGTGTTTGATTGGTCATCACGAGCATGTAGACTAGTATCCACACGTGAAAGATTAAAATATCCGCATTCTCATTTCGAAACTACACGCAAAGGCCAAGCCACGCCGCCCATTTAACATATCGTTAAACAAGGAGTCTATATACATACCAGTACGGTCTCATCGTCAAGCATCAACTGGCCCATCTTCCCGTATCCCTTCTACAAGCATCTTTGATCCTGCTTTCGACCGCCCTTAGCTCCCCTTCCCTCTACTTATCCTGCTCTCTAGGCTTGTTTGGTCGAACGTTCTCAGTAAGCAGTGCCTGCGTTGATGTTTGATCAATTACTTGGCTTTGGTGTGACCTTTCGGCCATCTTGTCAGAAGTATCCCCGCCTTGAGGCACATTAGTGGTCGGCCGCAAAGGAAGAGGTGGATGATCCGCAGTGTCCCGGCGGGGCAATTGCTCTGGACGGTCTGGCCTCTCCATGGCAGGCCCTTGAACAGGAAAAGGTTGTAGTTTAGCAATCCAGTCCAGTGTCTGTATTCCAGCTGCTGCGCCAAAGAAATCTTCATAGTGGGGCAAGAGCTCAGGGTTCCCAGCGGCACCAGCCATGGCGCTCAGAAGGATGCAAGACCACTGCAGCTGAATCATGTCCTTGAACCGTTGTGCGTCGAGGGCGGGCATGGTAACAGTAAAGACGTGGCCGGACTCGAGTGGGTGTGCTGACCGATGAGCAACTTCGATTATACCATGACCGTCTTGAGGCTCCGGAGCCAAGTTACCATCGGTATGAAACTGGCGGGCATCATCCACGATGGAGTCAAAGTCGTTGTTGTCTTGGTCTAGACTCACCAAATCAGCTGGGTTGGCTTTGCAATGATGCCAGCCCTCGCGAGCCGCTCCGGTACCGAAACCCGCGTCGAGGTCGGACATTTCAGAGTCACGCTGCCACTCAGTGAGGACCAGAAGAACAAGGGCCAGACTCAGCAGAGGCCTGAGCGTATGGCTGGTGCAAAAGCATTCCTGTCTTTAACATTGCACTACGAACAAGACCTGGTGTTTTGGTTCTAGAAGGACGTAAAATACCAGATTGTCAACTCAAACCATGTCCAACTGTTGCCAGGCTTGACTGTCTCAAAAGCCAAAGCAAGGGCTATTCGGAAGTACGACATGGCCGAAAGGAAATGGATCGCGCGGTATAACTACGACCTCATCCTCGTCTGTGCCAGACGTCGAATCAAGAGATGGGCGGCTGACGGTACGCGCATCCGACCAGTAACCCGCCCTGAAGATATCCCCAATAACATTCAGCCTATCATCCTCGCCACCAAATACATTCACCAAATGATTTACGCTGCCAATGGACTTCGCCGGGAGGTACCAGAGAGTACGGAGTATTTGGAACATGGGTTGCATTATCCTCGAGTGGATTATTTACCTGCTCTATGGCTATGAGGAGCTGAGAAGCTTTTCCCAGTCTCTGCGAGACCACGGTTCACCAGACAGCTTCTACTTCGTGGTCGACTCGGCCGGCAAGGCTGCCAACCACCAGGCAGAGGGAAACGAAGAGTACCTTTATGCCGCTAGGCTTGGCAATCCTTCTCGACTGGGCCCGTCTGCCGTCCAGGAATTCTGTACTCCGTCGTTTGCAGATATCGAGGGGATCTCGGCCCTGCAAGGAGGAAGGTCAATTTAGTTGTCCGCCCCTTAGTTAGGCGGCCGGAGGACTATTGCTTGAATAACGACTAGACTTGCGATCTCTATGCATGTTCGGATTGTTGGTAAAGGTGAAAATGAGTTAGCTGTTCATAAATGTTACCGTAGCGTCATCAGCTTACGACTCAGTTGAAGCGACTCCGAAAGATATCATGCTTCCCTCCACTCAAATAGACATCAATCTGGAACAACAATGCTCAGCGCCAACACATCCTTCTGACCTAGCGCCCCTCAGGGGTCTAAGAAAACACGGGAATAATAGATAAATCCTTATACCATAATAAGGCTAAACTTAGGTATATTTCATAAAGGATTATACTATATAGTAGCTAAAACTTAAGCTTCTTTTATAATAATATCTTTAAGGCCTAAACTTAATAGTAGTTATTTAAGATCTAAAGTCATAGTAAGATTAGAGTTATATATTTTTATACCTATAGGCGCCCTAAGCCTGCCCCTGCCTTAGGCGGAGGTTGTGGCTTCGGTGAAAGCTTTATTTGACAGGTTCTATAGGACTAGGAAACTATTCGTTAGTTCAGAGACGTGGATAATTATTGCAAGCACTCACGATGCTTGGCCAATGTTGCACACCCGCGCAAACGTTCCCAGATCTCGACTCCGGTGTTGGTCTTGGTGCAGAGCCTTCCACCAAACTGAAGAGCTGATATTGGTACTACCATGATCGCAGCGAGCTCCGCGCCGGTGAGTCGAAATTCGTGAATTGCGGCACATTCTACACTGAGTTTGGTCTGTATTAATCGTGCGCTGGTGAGCCTGAGCTCAATCTCGTCTGCCGGTAGGAGGAAAGATGGTGCCTGGTATTCAGGATCGTCTGCCAGCATTCCCTTAATCCTGCTGCGCGTGTGTTCCTGTAGGTGTGGTCGCGAAAGAAACCTATCTAAGCTTAGGTGTAAGCGCTCGCGGCGCTGGTTGTTGTCTATGGTTGGTGGCTCGCGTGTATATGCCAAGTCGAAAATGGAGAATAGAGGAAGGACTATAAGTGAGAGAGAGAATAAGTGGCGGTTTCTTAGGTACCAACTAACGTAGGGCATAACTTATGGTGTATGCCTGAATGTTGAAAGGTGGATAACAAAAGTTTACTAAGGTAAAATATGCAATAGAAACTTTTAGTTTCTAAGCTTCTGGCTTAGGGTTACTTAGTAAGTTCATAGCCCTATAGGACTAAAAATATATAACTCTAATCTTATTATGACTTT
>JAADYS010000566.1:0-44071 GCA_012931995.1 Fusarium albosuccineum | reverse complement strand
CCAAGTCGAGCAAACGGACAAGGTGGTCACAGTCCGCGCTTCATGCTATCTGGCTTGGGTATCTTCTGCTGCAACAAAGAAAGCAATATCTTAACACATCATAGCATCATAACCAATGCTGACACAGTTGCTGAATTTTGACTTTTTAGTCTCGCCTAGCTGCACAATAAGAGGCTATTTTCCCTCTCAGTTCGAATAAAAGCTGCTCTTGTAAGGTTAGAATTTGACAGCCTGGATGCAACATCTCGGCTTAATATGTACCAACTTTCATTGGCAACACTTCAACTTTGAACACAATACCATGCCAGTATCATCCCCCAGGTTCGAGTGAAAGATGCCCGCTGCGCTGACGGGCAAGAAATCCTCGTATGTGATAGGCTCAAGCTCAATAGCTCCAGCGTCAATCAATTCATCAATGCTTGAAACTGTAGAAAGTTTTGATGCATTAGAAGTTAGCTTGTAGGTGAAGTATGCAAGCTCCTCCCTTCTCAGGGATTCGAGGTTATCAGGGAACTTGGTAAAGACCTTAGCCAAAAGGTCTTCTTTCGACTCAGGTTTTGCCCCCGGAGACAGCTTGGCAGTAGCTTCACGCCACTCGTTGATGAGGTCATCGTATAGACGGCGACCTTTGGGCGTCAGGGCCATGCCTCGCTGCTCAATCTCTCCGAAACGCGCCTTGTGGCTCCCACCAGTCTCTGCACCTTCGGAGAAAGCAATGGCTTCATCGAGAGCAAGAAAGCTTGTCTGCCGCAGCAAGATGGGGAAACTTCGTGGTGGAGGGCCCTCGATAGCATCTTTTGCATGAAGACCGTACCGAAGCATCTCCGTTTGCGCCGCTTCGATGTCTAGCACTCGGGGGGTTAGGTGATTGATGTGAGGCCCTTTAAAGCAAACCACGTCGGCAATTAGCGGATGTGCTGCGCGAAGAGCCTTGTATGTCTTCATATCCACCGTCGAAGTTTTGTGCCATCGAAAGGTAATTCCATACATCGGGTTGTAAATATGTTGCGTTTACTGAGGATCTCAGCCGCTTGCGAGCGAAGTTCTTGATCCTGAATCAATTCTAGGCGCAGGAGAGATGTGAAGACTCGGAAGGGGTTGTATGCAAGGGCTTCTTTTGTGAGAGGTCGAAAGCAGGTAGCATGAACTGGAAGACTGGCGACGGTGAGGTCATAGTAGCCGACGGGGTGCATTCCCATGACCGAGAATAACCGACGCATGGTGGCCAGCTCGCTCGCTGTTCCGAGTCGGATGGCGCCATGGCGTTCGACTTCAACGCGATGTTGGAGGTTTGGGTCTCTTTGGTGGTTGATGTCGGAGACAAGTTTCAACAGTGTACCGTACTGAGGAACCTCATGCCGGTACATATCGGACAGTGCGGATGCAAACATGGCTCTGATGGCATCTGGGCTGACGGTTTCTTTCACAGTCATGATGGAGGATGTGCTTGGGGGTGACACTGAGAGAAGAGTGGGAGTTGATGGCCTGTAAAGGTGTAGAAGAAAAGGAAACTTTGATTGACTATTTCACTATGATAACATGATCGATAAAGACGGTCTAACGCCCGTTTTATAAACTGGGGCCTGCCTGATCCCCGGTGTTGTAGATACGAATCACTGACCTTGACGCGATCAAAACCTACGCTAATTGATATCGGCCTTTGAATGTCCGTTATCTGTGCTCGGTGGTGTGGAACGGTAAAAGCCGGCTTATGCGGGCGCTGAGGAAAGTGAACCCGACCTCTGCAGCTTGACCTTGTCACTTGATCCATAAAGCTTGTTTATCTTAGGTAAAAGATAAGCTATCGTCGGGCGTTCTTCCCTATTTCTTTTCTTTTGTTTAGTGTGAAGCTATTGCAAGGACTTTCGAATACCGAAATTTGCAGTTCTGTTGTAGCGGCATCGTAGTAGTGGATCATCGGTGCATCAGCTCCTACCAAGCAGCAAAAGAGGGACAGACCAAATTGAAATATCCGATTCATTTCTTTCAGTTCTAGATTTTTAATGAACCAAATTCTAATTATAGTAATTAATCGTAGGTCTGTCTCTGCACGGAGACTTGCGCAGCCACTGAGAGGGTCCGGTCAAGGTCAATTCCGAGACCCCGCTCTCATAATTCTCCGGGTTTCCTCCATGCATCAATGATACAGAATCTCTTAAATGGAAACAATAAGACAAAGACGTGCCCCCCAGGCTTGTGAGCCTTGCAGGTGTGTGAGCCCGCCAATTGTCGCCGTGCAGCTTCTCTAACTGCTTGTGAAACAGGCGCAAGAAGGTCAAATGTCCAGGGGAACGACCAATATGCTCCTTCTGCCGCCGACTGAGACAAGCCTGTGAATACAGGCCCAATGAGCCAGATGTAATCCAAGTCGCTCAGAATCGCATGATTGTAAGTTCAGAGGCAGCGTCCGACGATTATCAAGTCCGTCGGTCTCAAAGTCATGCATTGACACACCTTTTAGGAGCAACGGATGGGAACTATCGAGGGAAAGCTGGATCAACTGCTACAGTCGTTGAAGTGAGTTAAAAGCTTGTCAATTCACTTTTAAATAAGCTCTTTTGACATTAGAAATAGTCCACACAAACCTTCGACGCACTCAACCAGACCCTCGGTCTCATCATTAACCTCTGGCCTTTCTGAGGAACTAACGTTACCCGACGCACCACAGACGAGCCAAGATCAGACGGGTCACAATTCTACATCGTACGTACATTAAACGTTATGCTCAATGTCACTAAGCTCATTAGTTGAGAGCAGACCGTTCCCCGAAGACCATGACATGCTTGACACTGGACGCTTGTATCAAATATGGTGTCACAGCCAACCCCTCTCCCTCTTCAAACAAGCAGGTTTCCTTGAGTCTCTGGCAAACCGTGACCAGGAGCTATGCCTGGCTATTCAGGCTCTCAGCTGCCGCTTTCCTCCCGGGGCGCTCACATCAAAAAAACAAGAGTTGATAGATCACATGGTGAAAACGTCCGGAACTATGGTCATGGACCGCGTTGCCAATGGCAAAATACGACTCTCTACCTTGCAGTCTCTCTGCATCTTGAGCATGGTTGAACATTCAGGTGAGCAGCCTTACGCCTATCATCTTTAGACGTGAGCTAACTCCCCGCGGTTTAGACGGTCATGTAATGCAAGCTGGACTTGACCTTGGTATAGCCCACTACTTTGTGAGCAGCCTTCCACACGGTTCGGCTCTAGGCAACCCAGAAGAATTCTCGCTGTGCGTTGAAAGCATACTGCTCCTGCAGAATATTCAAGGATGTGTCCGTGACGCTGCAAAACCTGCAAGCCACTCTAGCCTACTGAGGAATGATAGCCAGTCACTGGGCCCCTTCAACCACCGACCCACGAGGCACCCTTTTCTTCGAGAGCTGGGCAACGAACAGAACCCCGAAATAGGTATTCTTCCCTACCTAGCTCAAGCTGCCGAGGCATGGCAGATGGCACGGGCATACGCAGCTTCCCACGTTGGCCCAGATGAACCCCCGCCATGGCATCCCCAGTCAAATTACTCACTCATCATGCTACGCCACATGGAGCTGGATAGCCAATATCCAGTGAAGTATCGATTTGCAACAAACAACTTCGGCGGTCTGACCCCTGAGGCACTGCAGCAACGAAGAGAGTATTGGGGCCCATGGCTTTTCCAACAGTTTGTTTACTCAGCTATCCCAACGCTGGTAAACCATCCGTTTCTACTATCAATGCGCCTAAAGAACTTTCGACATATGATGCCGCAGACCTTCATTCACCAATCGTTCGATCAGATTTCCAGGCACAGCACGTGGATTATATGCTTCCTTGACCTTGTGGAGAAGCAGCAGTTTCAGATCTCCGACCCTCTTGTCGCGCATTGCGTAGCGATAGTGGCTACTATCCACCTACAGCATGCCTTTGTCCTGGACGATACGCTCCGCCAGAAAGCTCAGAATGGTTATGAAAAGTGCATGAGGTTTCTGGATCGTATGGGTACAATATGGCCTTGTGTTGCATCAATGGTATGGCCGCCGCCTCTGAATGTTTTAACTGGCAGCTAACCGTTATTCACTACCTTTGCAGGCGCAAAACTTACGGAAACTGCAAGATAGTATCATCATGGTACCCTCCCCTCCCAGTGAGGGCAACCCAGCTCAAGAGCCACAGCTTTCGTGGACCATTGATGCGCAGCTGCTCTGGGATATTCTCATCTCCGAGAAGGCTGTCCGTTTAGACGCTGAATCTGACAGGTCCATGTTCGACGACACTATCGCCCTAGAAGCCGAACATCGTGACCACGATGTCGCAGAGTTCGCTATGGTTGGTTCGGCAGGTATATCCGGGCACAAGACTGTCCCCAAAGAAGTCAATGCCTATGCACCCGAAGATGACGAGAGGTACCATAGAATCACCAGTTCAACCACACCCGCCGAGGCGGTATTGAACGGATTTAATGTTACCGACGAGAGATTCTTTGAGGAATTCGGGGGCATGAACCAAATGATGGATGAGGGTAATTCATTCTTGCAAGCTGAAGATTTTGGAAAAGCCATCAACGACTGGTTTAGTTTTGATTTGTAAATAGGGCTACAAAAAGGATTGCATCTACAGCTCAATACCCAAGTTCACGTGAACAGCCTTGGACTGAGTGTACGCATCCAACGCGTACTGACCCAACTCTCGTCCAATACCTGAAGATTTGTATCCTCCGAAAGGAATGCCAAAGTGAGAGTCGCCTGAGGAGTTGATCCAAACCATGCCGGCCTGCAATTTTCGAGCAACCTTGTGTGCCCGAGATACCTTCTCTGTGAAGAGAGCTGCAGCAAGACCGTATGAGGTATCGTTGGCCTTGGAAATAACCTCTTCATCAGTGCTGAATTTAGCAATGGATACCACAGGGCCGAAGATCTCTTCCTTCATGATCTTCATGTCTTCCGTGGTCTAGCATCCTTGGGTTAGCATATTTAGGGCAGACCAATTCAGGTAAGTGCTTACATCGGCAAAGACAGTAGGCGTCAGGAAGTATCCCTTGTCACCATACTTGCTTCCACCATAAAGAAGTCGTGCACCAGCCTTTCTGCCTTCCTCGATGTAGGAAGCGACCTTGTCGTACTGGGCTTTGGAGACCTGAGGCCCTTGCCAAATGCCCTCGTCAAAGGGACTGCCAATCTTCTCGTTCTCCTTGGTAACCTCGACAAACTTGGACAAGAACTTGTCATAGATAGACTCGTGCACATAGATTCTTGATGTTGAGGTGCAGACCTGGAGATATAACTGTTAGTGAGGTGTCCTCGACGTGGACACTATGGAAACGCCTACCTCTCCCTTGTTGTCCATGATGCCAAAGTGACACCACTTGACGGCCTGATCAAGCTCTGCATCAGCAAACACGATGGAAGGACTCTTTCCTCCACATTCCAATGTAATGTTTTTTAGGTTGTTAGCCGCACTCTTCATGATCGCCCGGCCTGTGTTGGTGCTACCGGTGAAAGCCACCTTGTCGATGCCCATATGGCCAGCGATGGCCTTGCCAGTTTGTGGACCCAGACCAGGCACGATGTTGACAACGCCAGCAGGAAGACCGGCCTCTACCACAAGATTTCCAAAGTACAAGGCGGAGAGTGGTGTTTGCTCGGCAGGCTTGAGCACAACCGTGTTGCCGCAGGCCAGAGCAGGGGCAATCTTCCAGGCCAGCATCATGAAGGGAAAGTTCCAGGGGATGATCTGTCCGCAGACACCGAGAGGTTCTTGCAGAACATATGCCAGCTTGGCAGGCGATGTTTCGATGGTCTGACCGGTGATCTTGTCAGCGGCGCCGGCATAGTAGCGGAACACGTTGTAGGACTCGTCCAGATCTCCACCCAGTGCGGCACTGAAGGGCTGCGCACAAATAGTTAGAAGGTCTCCTATATCTCAAGGCCAGCAGACGAACCTTGCCGTTATCAAATGCGTCAATAGCAGCAATAAGCTCGCGGTCGCGGTCGATAAGCTCAGCGATCTTGTACAAAAACACGCCGCGATCTACCGCAGCGAGCTCCGACCACTCTCCCTCGAATGCTTTGCGGGCTGCCGCGACGGCTTTGTCAACATCTTCAGTTGAAGCTCCCTTGAGTTTGATGACTTCCTCCTCAGTTCTGTGCATTGTGAGCGTGGTGCTTGATACAACACAGTTGGAGAAAATTACACTGGATTTGTCACGGTGAACTCATCACCCGAAGCGGGGACGAACTCGTTGTTGATGAACAGACCGGTCGGCTGGTCATACTTTGTGCCGTTGGGCAGTGAGATTTGGGTTGATGAAGCCATATCAAAAATGCTAGACTAGAAGGTGGGTGAACAAAGATGGGGAGGCGATTGTGTGTCAATGAGAAGGCTTTTATTTTATGAATCAGATGCGGAGGTGGCTGATATCAGGCATCGCAGTGTCTGAGAGGCTGATGGACAAAGCGTAATGATTCCATCAGCTATACCCAATCTGGAAAAAATGCGAGCCATTGGATGCGTGACAAAAGATAGGGTGGCACAACAGGAATTACGGCTGCTCCAGTTGGGAAGGTTTCGAGGCCAAACTGAGGGGCAACCGGGACTGAATATCACGAGCCATTTGCGGGGGAGATGGGGGGTTGTCTCGGCGTGGGTTGGAGTTGCAGCCGGTCAACACCAAGACTAGTCTCGAATAGGGAACTTTTTGGGCCTTTCAGGGCGCACCACACAGATGATGGCTATCGACGACCATTCCTCGCAGCCCGATGTCTTGCTGATAATGCAGGCAGTGCTACCTTATCTCAGTCCTAATCAGGGATTATTGTGGGCATTTTGCGGGGTAGGAGGACAGTGGACATCATTATGACCACTAATTGTATCATCGAATATGCAGTGGCACCAACAAGCTGATACAACCGTGTTGCACGAACCGTGCCCAAATCAGTCAAAATGCGAGCCTCGAGATCGCCCGCCCAGCGTGAGCAGTTATCAAAAGACGGGCTTGCCAAGGTCTTGGCTAGCTAGGGTCAGAAATTCCAAGCAGCCATTATCAAGTCATGTCTCGGTAGATAAAGAGAGGAGGGTGGCCGAAGACTTGGACGTTGAGCCCCTAGCCAAATTATCACAACTTACCACTCTTCACAAAGATTCTAAGCATTCAAACCGTGTAATTTAACGGTAAAATATTCATCCCAAGTATTGTCTTGTCACTCGCTAATTTCGGCCAAGTTTTTTAAGCAGCCATGGCTACCCTGAAGTATTTCAACTACGAAGGTGTCGGCACCACCAACAACCGTCTCTACTCCTACTCACAAGCCGTCCGTGTTGGAAATATCATCAAGTGTTCAGGCCAGGGCGGCTGGGATAATGAAGGCAACATCGATGAGAAAGATCTCAAAGGTCAGATCGACCTTGCCTTCAAGAATGTCGAAAAGAACCTTAAAGACGCCGGGGCAAAGGGCTGGGAGGACGTTTATTCGGTCAAAAGCTTCCACATCTCTTTGAGCAGCTCTTTTGACCTTATGGTCGAGGAGTTCCGCAAGTGGATGCCAAATCATCAACCGACGTGGACCTGTGTGGGCGTCACCGAGTTGGGTATCCCGGGTATGATTGTCGAGATTGAGGTTGAGGCCCACGTTTCCTGATTGTACATAGAACAGTAGCTAAGCATATTAAGAGAGAGAGTAAGATTGATGAAGATGAGGAATCTTCTCGATACGAATGATTGCACTTCAACCAAAGTTTGAGTTCATGACTATGCTGTTGGGACAGCTCTTCCGGGCCTGGCCGGCTGAACCAAAAACCCTTGTCCTTTTCAACGCCTTGTTTGTCAACTAAAGCATAAGATGAGTTAAGATAGTTTCGAAATACCATATCCACATATTACTTAACTAAACAGCCTGCAATGCCCTCGGCAGCATCAACAGAAACCGACTCTGGGCGGGCACGGAAAACCACGGGACCCTCCGACCCGGGGCCGGCGAGCTTCCGTCCCCACAACTGCTAACGAGCCAATCACCACACACCGTCACATTCCCACCATGGCCTCAGACAATTGAGTGTTTCCAAATCTTTCTTATAAATACTTGGGCCAGTTCTCTTAGTGAGTTTGATCCAAGTATATCAATTGTCAAAGCATACCGGTCTCTTTTCACTATGCCCGGCTTACCCTCCAAGGATGATACCATCGTCATCGTCGGTGCCGGCGTATTCGGTCTCTCCACGGCATTGGAGCTCAAGAAGAGAGGCTACAGGGATGTTACTGTCCTAGATCGGTTCCAACCGCCTGTCGTGGACGGCAGCAGCGTCGACATCTCACGCATCATCAGAGTCGAGTACGCAGATGAATTGTACGGCAAGATGGCTCGCGAGGCACTCCAGGGCTGGACCACGAACTACAAGGACCACTTTCACGCCTCTGGGTTCGTGATGTTGGGAGAGTCAGGAAACCCATACCTCACAAAGACGAAATCCGTTAGCGGCACACTGGGAGACGGGGCCGAGACTGAATCTTACGCCGATGCAACCAAGCTTTACAATCGCTACCCGGATTTTCCTTCGAAATTGAACGACATGTCTGCTTTTGTCAACACCAAAGGCGGATGGGCAGATGCCGAGTCAAGTATTCGACAGCTCAGCCAGGAGTGTAGCCGTGCTGGGGTCAACTTCATTACTGGAAACCGCGGCATAGTGACCTCACTGCGACATTCCGGCAAGCGGGTAACAGGAGTGAACGTCGCTCAGGGACCGCCCATCACTGCTTCCCAGGTCATCCTGAGTACTGGTGCTTGGACTAACAGGCTTTTGCCTCTGAGCCATGCCACCACAGCTTCCGGACAACCCGTCGGCTTCATCCAACTATCACAGGAAGAGGCAGACTCACTCAGAGATATCCCCGTGGTAATCGATCTCGTGACAGGCGTGTTCGTGTTCCCTCCCACACCGGACACCAACATCCTCAAGCTCGCTCGCCACGGCTACGGGTTCGCTTCAACTGTCGAGGTGGAAGACGGCAGGCGAGTCATATCTTCGCCCAATCTGACGAGCAACAACGCAGCTTCGGGCTATCTCCCTAACGATGCCGATGATGGACTTCGAGAAGGTTTACGAAGGCTGTTGCCCAAATTTGGGGACCATCCTTGGTCGAGGAGACGGCTCTGCTGGTACTCGGACACGCCCAAAGGCGACTTTATCATCGATCGTCATCCGCTGGCAGATGGGCTCTTTGTGGCTACTGGCGGCGCAGGACAGTGAGTTAATGAGCCAATTTTGACATCCTATTGCACAAGACTAACCTCATACTTCAGTGCTTTTAAGTTCCTGCCGGTTCTAGGACGTTATATCACCGATTGCTTCGAGAACAAGGCTCCTGAGAATATCCGACAGCAGTGGAGGTTGAAACTGCCTGATGGAAAGCCAGAGAGTCCCATGGCTGGAGATGGTAGCAGGGGCGGACCGCCTCATAGAGTAATGAGCAGAAGCGAGCAGTCGAAGTTGTAGACCATAGATGGAAGCTTGTCAATGAATGAATGAATGACTCCAGACTCTAAAGCTACCAAGACCTCGGGTTACTAACCAAGCGTCCGCTTCCGAAGTCTTCACATGACTTCGGAGTCACCCCAACTCCCCGTTGGACTGCTCGGATCTCGCTCTCTCGGAACTCGTCCACGGGACAGCGTGCGGGTCCCGGATCTCGTGGCCCGGGTGGTGGATTCCGGGGTAAACTAGCGCGGAATGCTGGACTAGGCCCGATTATTGGGAATAGACTCAGCGCAACTTGGACTTTTGCGGAGCAACGGATTGGATCACGGACCAGGAGCCGTTGCATTTCCTCAATGATCCCGACGATCACGACATCGAGCATTCCGGGTCGAGCATGTAGGATATAAATCTTGGAGCCTCACCATACTCTTCCCAAGACATCACCACTTTCTACCCAGCCCCTTGTCCGCCATGGGTGTGTTTACCAAGTTTCGTCTCTTCAATAAGAGACTGGCCCTGGCTTGTGCCCTCATCGCCGTCTCCACCTTCAACTATGGCTTCGACAACCAGGCTTTCGCCAGCACGCAGGCCATGGATTCCTTTGAGAAGCAATTCGGAGTCTGGAATGAGGCGAAAGGAGCATACGCTCTGGAGCCGTACTGGCTCTCCTTATTCAACAGCTTGAACTACATTGGCTTTGCCGCTGGTACGTGGATCCTTGACCCTATCCCCCCGCATTCCGTTGCTGATGCTACTGTCAGGGGTCATCTTGGGCAGTCTAATCTCGTCTCGCTGGGGCCGGAGATGGTGCATGTTCGTCATGAGTGTGTACGCGCTTTGCACAGCCACCATTTCCGTCACGTCGTTCCACTCCGAGCAGATCATGGCAGCTCGGGTTCTCAACTATGTATACGTCGGCATGGAACTGGGCGTTGTCCCAACGTTCCAATCCGAGATTGGTAAGTGAAGCAATCAATACCAGAAGGAAGCTCTACTGACAGCGACATGCAGTCCCCGCTCAAGCCCGAGGTTTCATGGTCGGATCATACCAGCTGAGTCTCGCAGTCGGTGGTCTGGTCATCAATAGCGTCTGCTTCGGCACAAGCTTCCTCCCCGACAACCGCGCGTGGCGAATCCCCCTCGGCCTGTTCTACATCGTCCCAATCATCGTCGTTGCCGGTATCTGGTTTATCCCCGAGTCGCCCCGATGGTTACTCCGAAAAGACCGTGTTGAAGAGGCATGGCAGAACCTCCGCAAACTCCGAGAGGGAGCTTTCACGGAGGAGCAAATTGAAGCAGAGTTCAAGGAGCTACGTACATCCCTTGAGCAAGAAATCGAGCAAGGCAAATTCGTCGAGCTATTCCAGGGAAACAACCTCAAAAGAACTGCCATTGTCATTGCTGTCAACTTCTTAATGCAGGCCAGTGGCCAAGCATTCGTATCCCAATACGGCGCGGTTTATGTCAAGTCGCTTGGGACCATTAACCCGTTCGGCTTCAACTTGATTACAGCCAGTGTCAACATTGTGACTTTGACGTGCATTCTTCTCTGGACAGACGTTATTGGAAGACGGTATGTCTTTATTCCCAACTTGCCAGTACGATCCACTAACAAAACTAGGATTCTTATGATCATGTCGTCTTGTACCATGTTTGCAGCCATGACTACAATGGGTGGACTCGGAATCGAAAGCCCTGTTGCGGACGACAGAAAAAGGGGCGTCTTGGCAATGATGGCCATCTTTGCCTGTGGCTTCTCCATGGGCTGGGCACCTCTGAGTTACGTCGTCACAACCGAGGTATCGGCCCTGCGACTACGAGATCTTACCTCGCGAGTGGGATTCACGACAAACGTCATCATGAAGTGGGCTATCTATGACTGTTTATATATGAATACTTGCTAACTCTTTGTTCTAGCTTTACTGTCAACTTTATCATCCCTTACCTCGTCTACGACCAGTATGCCGGTCTCAATAGCAAGGTCGGCTTCATTTTTGGCTCACTGATGGCTGTGGCTATCATCTTTGTGTACTTCTGTGTTCCAGAATGCAAGGGAAAGACGCTGGAGCAGGTGGATTTCTTGTTCAACCAGGGCGTTCCGATCCGGGATTTTGGAAAGGTCGATGCGGCTGCCATGATGAGCTCCATGCTAGCGGATCAGGACGACTTGGGTAAGACGCATGAGTCAGATGTTGAAAGGGGTTCTGTGGTGGCCGCGGTGAAGCACGATGGTTAAATCACCCACAAAAAGAGGTTCAAGGGTAACCAGGCTATGATCACCTAGTCAAGCAACACATTCAGGATTCATTCATTCATTACTATCCAGGCATATAGTGAGGCACATCTACATCTGTGTAGGCATTGAGTTGCAGATCAAACGGATCCATCGGAAATCCCATGTCTTGCTCGCCAAATGCCACATCAGCAGAGCTGGTCAAGTCGTAGTTCATCAAATTGTAGCCAAAAGATTGACCCGAGCGAAGTGCTTCGTCTTGGCTCGACCCTAGCATATCCTGATTATCACTCGGCATGGAAAAAGGCCAGCCTCCCTGATCCAGCGATTCAATGGGCGTGGCTGGGGGGGTTTCATCGGCGTTTGGCTCCTCCTCTGCGTTGGATTCAGGGGGGTTGATAGCTGGGTCGGCCTCTTCTTCGTCATCTGGGGCATATGCGTGTTTGGAGCGACGGTGCAACTTTTCTTGAAGCCGTAGTGTTCTTGGTGGCGATCTAAAACAATAGTAAGCAATGAGACGACAAGCAGAGCTGTTAGAACTTACGGTGTTTCTGCTGACCGAGCTCGTGTACCCAATCGCGGAATGAGCTTCTCGATATCAGAGATCTGGCCGGTTAGCAAAGGACTTTTCCAAGGGAGTGAGAGAGCAACAGCTTACACAAGACGTGACCCAATCAAAACCAGTCTGGCTTCGCGATGCAATAAATAAAGCATCTGTCAACTTCTCTTTCACAATTGACAGCGAATGATCTCCATGTGACGGAAGCAAGCCAGATAGATGATCAATAATCTTGGTGGACTGGTACGTAACCACGGCCAACGTGGGAGACTCAAGGCGGCTGCTGGTCTCCAGGTGTCGAATCTTGGACCATAAATCACAACAGCCCAGAGCACTTTGTAGGCAGCGTCTCTGGCAGTAGTCGATGTACTCCCTGGGTGTCTGACCTGCGGCTTCTGGAGAGACCGACTCTCTAATTCCGGGGATCAAAAAGCGATGCAAGTCGCATCGACAGCTAAATAGAAGAGTGTGAAGTGTCGTATATGTACGCGCCTCGTCTGAATGGCACATGAGCATAAGTCTGTTCTCGTTGAGCCGCAGCTCTTCTGGTAGAGATTCCTCAAATGATTCAAGTTCCAGGTCGAGTGAGCGCAGCTGCCCTCGACTGAGATAAGGGCTCGATCCATCTAGTATTACACGTCTGGTATATCTTGGCCTGGTCAGCATGCCTTGCTTCGGACTACCGGGTTCGATACATACCTCAGAACCCTGTCGCGAATATCATAGAGCCGCATGAGAAAGGCCAATGCATTCAAGTCGGTTTCACTGTCGGTCTTACTGCGCAGAAATTGTGACCGGGATTTTAGCCCTAGCTGAAAATCGTGATGGCTACTTGGCAATCGAATGTGCATCCTCTGTGTCGGACAGACAGTCAAGTCCTCTATCCCACCCGAAAACACCTTGTCGGTTGAATAGATGGACCACATCAGTCGCCGAAGACATTCTTGCTTTACGGGGTCCATGGCTGGACGCTCATAATTGAGTCGTTTCGTAAAGGCCACTCTCGCCGCGATTGAGATGAGAACCCAAACATCCCCAGTAAAGCGCAGAGAGGAAAGAAACTTGACAACGAGCATCAGTGCCTGGAGTCTCGGTATCGACATGTCGCCCATCTGGTCAACTAATTCATGCTGGACCTGTTTCATCCAGACGTAGGCAGTCGACTTTTCACCATGATGAGCAGAAGTGAGCCGCAGTCCTGAAGCGCAGATGGCTTTGAGCAGCACCTTGTCTAGCTTTCCTTGACTCCATTCAGCTATAGTTGTAGCTCTATGCAGAAACACGCAGTCGGCGATGTCTGTTTTGTCAAAATAAGAGTCTAGGTGCTGTCGGACAGAGTCTCTATCCTCAGCTTCAAAAGCCCTTTGCAGGGGTTAGAGTCGCTCAACAACACAGCTCGGAAGAGTGACATACTGGGGCGAATCATTGCTGGCAATGCTAGACATGCCAATTGGTGTGAATTGACTGGGAACCGACCCATGGTCAGTTGGTGGAGGGCTAACAGGCGATGCGAGGACTTCTGTGGTCGCATCTGATGGAGCAGCGCCACCATCACCAGCAAAGAGGCACTCAAGTCGGTGAGTTCGGCACCGGTCGCACGGATGAGTTCCGGAACACTTGAGCTTGGCCAACCGGCAAGAAGCACAAGCCCGGAGAGTGCGCCGCCTCTTGATGCCGGCCTGAGTCAAATCCTGACCTCGGCTGTCGCCAGGCGACTCGGTATTGGCAGGGGAGACATAGCTACACGTCAGGTCGAGGCGCTCACAGCGCACGCAGCCCGTGGTTCGTCGATCGCATTTGACCTACACATGATCAGCGGGGAAGCAAGCAAGGATAATGCGGAGAGATGGCAACCTTTCTCGCGCGGCATTGCTTGCACGCAAGCTGTCGTGTCGTGGACCCGGCCTCGCTGTCTGGGCAATTCATGACGGGAAACGAAAGAGGCGAGATCCGAGCGAGTTCCAGGTGTTACAGAGACGCTTGACACGGGGTGGATCTCAATTATGAAACTTTGTCGGGATGCGGAGCACGTCACTTCTGGGGTGCATGGCGTAGTGCGACATCCGAGGACGACATCCGAGTCGGTTTCGGAGGGCTTCAACTAATCAGAGGCCATTCCGTGAACTACACCCTCTTCAGTCTCATGCATTTATTACAGCCTCTCCGTATACTCTTGACCGCTCCGAGACTGGCCACCACTGAATTATTCCCGTCCATTGTCCATCCACCATGTCCGACTCCCACAGACTCCCGCCAAAACCCCTGCCTCTACCCGTCAACTCCAAAAATGGCGGCGACAAGCCAAACTACATCATCTTCATGCCCGACCAGCTGAGGTATGACTCTCTTGGCTGTACTGCAGGTCCCGAGTCCGGCATCAAGACACCAAACATTGATGCTTTCGCTGCCCGCGGGAACCTCTTCACCAATTGCTTCACGCAAGCCTCCGTGTGTTCGCAATCGCGATGCAGCATGTTCACGGGCACGTACCCGCACGTGAGCGGTCATCGCAGTCTTGAGAACCTCATCAAGCCCTGGGAGCCGAATATTTTTCGCAGTCTCAAAGAGTCAGGGTACCACGTCGCTTGCCTTGCACCTCGCGGTGATACCTTTGCGCCCACCGTCACAGAGCTCAGCGTCACCGAATATGGCTTCCTCGAGACCCCAGAGTACGTGCCCAAATTCGGCGGTGGTGGGCGCGAAGTTGATGAGAGCATCTGGGGTCGACTATTTTATCGTGGACTGCGAGACTCCAAGGAAGCCATGGATTACGATGAGGCTGTAGTCGGGTCAGCCCTAACATGGCTGGACTGCCCTCCAACAGACAAGCCATGGGTGCTCTTCATGCCTCTCATCTTTCCTCACTGCCCCTTCCAAGTCGAGGAGCCCTACTTTTCCATGTACGATCGCGCGACAATGTCTGGTATTGAAGCAACGCCAGACAAAAAGACGGGTTACGAGCCCCGGTATATGAAGTCCATCAGGGAACGATACGGCACAAGCAGAGCAACTGACGATATCTGGAAGGAGATCAAAGCCACCTACTATGGCATGATCTCCCGTCTCGATGACCAATTCGGCCGTGTTCTGAAGCGGGTGGATGAGCTGGATCTTTGGAAAGACACAGTCACTATGTTCTTCACAGACCACGGCGAATACCTAGGTGATCACGGGCTCATCGAGAAGTGGCCCTCGGGCTTGTCAGAAACACTCGTTCATGAACCTCTCATTATCGGAGGGGCTGGACTACCGGAGGGAAAGAAGATCAATGCCATGACGGAAATGGTAGACATGGTCCCAACTCTGCTAGAAATTTCAGGCATTGGCGAGTCATTTGCCCACAACGGGCTATCATGGATCCCTCTACTATGTGGCGATGCCACAACCCACAAGCAATATTCCTTCTCAGAGGGAGGCTTCCTCACGTCGGAAGAGCCTATACTCGAGCAAGCGCCATATCCTTACGACTTGAAGGCTGGACTACAGCACGAGGATACTACCTTGGTGGGCAAGGCCATCTCACTGCGAGACGAGACATGGACCTTTGTGTATAGACTTTACGAACCCGCTGAGCTGTACCACCGACACAATGATCCACACGAGTTACACAACCTGGCCGAAGACCCAAATCACAAGGAGTTGGTGGACAAATTTGAGAAAGCTACACTCAAGTGGCTCTTGGAAGGGGCTGATGTGATGCCATGGACAAAAGACCCGAGGTTCCCGGAGGTGAAGCTAAAGAGTCCTCGCGAGCAGATGCAGGAACGGTTAAAGCAAGTCCGCAGTGACTGAGGGAAATATTTGCTAGAATAGAGGCCAAGGCAAGATTAAATCCGAGTCATGGCAGTAGACTAGAAATACTATAATAAGAATCTTGAATACCACAGAATTTTACGCTAAATAATCTTTCACGTCTCTATCACCCTTCTATCCTAGTGCCTTGCGAACCATCTCTACCCTGCTTCTTGTTAGCCCCCTCCACTTCAAGAAAGCAAGTTAAACTTACGCTGCAAAGGTTCCCGCCGAGACTGGCATCGCACGAAGTAAAGCAGGCCCAATCCCTTCAAACAACCCTCCAAAGCCTCCGGTCCGCCACGTTATTCGAAAAGCCTCGCGCATACTCTTGTACCTCTGTTCGGATCCAAACCCATCGCTCTGCATCTTGCTCTTGATAACATCCAACGGGTGACTCAGTAGCCACAGTATCTCACCAGCAAGGCCACCGCAGACTGCAAACTTCCAGCTCGGAATCTCGGCTCGTGTCTTTTGGTCAATCTGCATTAAAGTCTGGACGAGGCCCTCGTATGCCGCAAACCAAATGCCATAGCCGTGAAATTCACGGAAAAGGGTGACTACTTGGCCGCGGTAGATGCCGGAGACGCCTGAGTGCTTCCATATTTGCTTGAAGCAATCTGCTGGGCCTGAGTAGAGTCGATCAGAGCCAGAAGGTTGCGTCTGCAGGCGGATCCTCATGTGCTCGACGGGGCCGGATATGACGCTGTTTGTGAGACCTGCTGCTCCTCCAGCCAGATAAAACTGGGCCAGAGATAGTGAACCATGCTTGTCTCCTCGGCGATTTCTGTTGAAGTCTTCCAAGAGCTGTCGAAAATAATGGAATGCGCCAAATTGAATACTAACCTATCCCCAATAGTTAATAGTAAACTATGAAATTCTTCGAGTCCACCTACACAAGCACCCACTCCGAGCAGTGGCGGTATTGTTCCCTAGTTGCATCAAGCTTAGACACTTCGTGGCAAATGATGCAAGGGTGAGTGCCGGTACCTTGTAAAATGCCAAAGGGCCTTCTACGTGCCAAATATTTCGGGCGACATTCAGGGCGTTGCCCCCATTCGCTTGTAGTCGAACCTTGACGATGTCTCCGGCTGCTGTCAGTGTCTCCACAGTCTCATGTCGTCATGGGTTTGTGACGGTACCGAATGGTTGTCCTAGCTAAGGTAAGCTTAAGCGCTCGAGTGACAGGGGTGTGCAAGCCAACGTACCGATCAGGACCTGGGCAACGCCGCCCATGGCCCCGGCAGCAATGTCTTTGGCTGTTTCTGCATTCATTGCTTCTGAACGAGCAAAGGAATTGTCAAGCAGCTCGAAATCAGGATTTGCAAGAGGCACAGGACAAAGTCCGAGTCACACGGTTGTACCACCCCAAGCTGGTGGATTTTGTACCACATCTATGCCGTTTCTCCACTCATGCACCATCGGATAGACGTAGTTCCCATCGGGTATCTGCCAATACAAGGGCGTCGGATGATAGCCGTCGCAGGGCACGAGAATTAGTGGCGGCGTTGGGGGACCTCGGCCGTGAGCCGACCAACGGCTAGTACATCCGCATCGCCGGTTCATCTGCTGGGGCTTGATCTGTACAATTGACAAGGACACAGCTTGTTTCTATCCAGTCGGTTGGCCAAATCAGGAGAGATGTTCTGCCGGTCACCGTTCTACGTTGTATCCGGGTTATTCCAGTCTTTGGCGTTGGCTGTGTAGCAAACATGGAAGCAGGGTTTTTCTTCCATCAGTTTTCTTGAGCAACTAATCACTTGTTCAGAGATTAGACATACTACCAAACGAAAGGAATAATATGCGGCTGGGGTTTGGTCGATAAATATTCCTTAGACCAACTATAGAGCAACTAGATACAGCGACAACTGAGGCTATAAATTTATCACGACTTCTGAGAAGGCATTCTCCGCACATATCGCACGGGTGAAGGCCGCCCCCTACCAGAAGATTACCGTGTTTATGACTTCTTAATAATACAAGCATTTCGATTAACATTCAAATTCTCAGTGTTCTCCTCGATTGCCTCCGATCTACATGGTACCATTGTTTCCTGAACATACAGAACGTGGAATGTGTTCCGAGATCGGATTACTTGCTACTTCATCGGATTGAGATTATCGGACAGCACAAGCCATGGACGACACAGTAATTCCTTAAACTAACGCCTTTAGGGCCATCCCGTGTTTAATTATGCATAAGCTTTCTGTCGCTCTGACACCTTGTGATTCTATTCATGCGCGGCTTACTGCCGAGCAGCTCGGATCACTTCCGTAGGGCAGTACTCCCCCTGATTCAAGACATTAGAGCACTGGGAACAAGGGAACAGAACCCGATAAACCCCTATATGTAAGTGAACAGTGCCATGTAACAACTGACCCTACCACAGCTGTTGTCATTCCACACCCTCTACGTCCAACCTTGTTACCCGATTATGGCAATCTCCAAGTCCAGCAATATCGCCATTGTTGGCGGAGGTGCCTTTGGCCTCTCGACGGCCCTTCATTTAACAGAAGCCGGCTACACCAACATTTCCATCTACGAACGCGACGACCAAATCCCCCCTCGCTATTCCGCAGCCAACGACCTCAATAAGATTGTGAGAGCCGAGTATGAAGAGCCCTTCTGGACCGAGCTCACGCTTGTGTGTAACACTCCTCTTCTCCCCACCAGTGACCGCTACTAACTCAACTGTCCCTCCAGCAAGCCATCTCTGCGTGGAAGACACCCTTCTACGCGCCCTTCTTCCACCAGACTGGGTTCATTCACTGCGTCTCCGCCAACGCTCCCGATGAGGCTACCGCGACTTTAAACCGCTTCCGGGCCGCTGCCGATGCCCATCCTCGGTTGAAGGAGCACGTTGTACCTTTCCGCGAAGACGGGGACATCAAGAAGCGCTTTTGGCAATATGGCGGGTCTTTTCCTGGATGGACTGGCTACTTCAACAGCTTCGACGGCTACGCCCACTCCGGCGCCGCCTTGACTGCAGCCTATCGGGAAGCACGGGCTCGTGGAGTGAGGTTCTTCCTCGGAAACCAGGGCGTGGTCTCTGAAGTTGTGTACGAGAATACGGCACAGGGGAGGAGAGCCACTGGTATCAAAACCGGAAATGGCCGCTTCCACCCAGCGGACTTGGTCATCGTGGCTGTCGGTGCTGCAGCTACCAAACTGGTGCCAGAGATTGGAACTCAAGTCGTTGCCAAGTCCTGGTCTGTGGCACATGTCCATCTGACTGACGAGGAAGTGTCTGCCCTCCGTGGTATCCACATCACATATGCCAGAGATTTAGGCTTCTATTTTGAGCCTGATCCCAAGACAAATCTCCTCAAAATCTGTCCTATGGGTGGTGGTTATGTCAACACGGACCCAAACACCGGCTTTTCTCACGCACCAAAGTCGCTAACCGAGAGTGCCTTTGTCCCTGCACATGATGAAGCAAAGATGAGGAAGTTGCTGGCGGAGACTTTGCCATCATTGGCAGACCGGCCTTTGGTGAAGAAGTCCTTATGTTGGTTCGCGGATACGCTGAACTCGGACTTTATAATTGACTATGTTCCCTAGACGTCAGGGTCACTGGTCTTGTTGACCGGTGACTCTGGACATGGGTTCAAGTTTTTCCCCATCTTTGGATCGTGGGTCAAGGCATTGCTTGAGCATGGCGAGCAGTCCACAGCTAGATGGCGGTGGAAGGATCCCAAGTCCGGTCAAACAGATTCAAATTGGGGAGGCAGTGTTAGCTGGCGTCTCGGAGAAACTCTAGAGTTCTCAGACATCCAGCCCCCGTCTGGCTCCAAGCTGTGATGGGTTGCTTGTTTAGGCACGGTTATATCATGTGCTATTCTCACTCGGCTATTTTTAATATGTGAGGAGGTAGAATAGATAAACCAATCGTCTTTACACCTCTGGGTTTGTAATAGAAATATTGCTTTACTACCATGTACCCGTACTTGATGCTGTAGTTAGAAGCAAGATGGTGCTAAAACCCGGACCTCAAGTTTCACCCCATCCAGGTCCGATAGGGACACTAGTTGTCTTCGCCGTCGTACGTGGATATCTAAACTCCTTCCCATTATCTCCTTCTATTATCAACCCTCTAGTTTAAGTTCAAGGCCCGTTCCCTTGGCACAACATGCCATGGGCCGCGGACTTTCAGCCGATAGGCTCATGTACATGAATCGCTATCACTCCGCCGCGCTCGGCTCACGACCGTCCTGTAGCATCCTTACTACTGCGGGTCCGGGGAAGCCTGGGGAGCCTGGGGTAGACCGGGGTTATCTTGGATCGCACGGATCGAAGTCGAGTGCCCAACAGGCACAGGTTGAGACCAGGGGTGGTGTGCTTAAATGCTCTGAGCTTTCCCCTCAGTGGGCTCCAAACCGAGTCTCTTCTTATCACTTCTTCTAATCTTTATACCTCCCTACTGTACTCTTCTTGCAATGAATTCTCCATATCCAGAAAACATGATCTTCGATGAAAAGAAGACAGATGATCAATCTAAGCTAGACCGCCAGGACACTCATAGCAACGGTGAAGTAGTTGCCTTTGGCCAATAGCACAATGATCATCTACACCGCAGCCTCAGCTACCGCCAGATCCAACTGATCGCCATCGGTGGCTCCATCGGTACTTCGACCTTTGTCAGTGTCGGGATCGGTCTAGCGAGGGGTGGCCCAGGCAGTCTCCTCATTGCGTTTCTCTTTTATTCAACTATCTTGAGCTGCGTGTACAACTGCATGGCAGAAATGGCAGTGTTCATGCCAGTTTCTTCAGCTTTTGTTCGCATGGCTGGGCGGTGGGTGGATGAGGCCTTTGGGTTCATGGCCGGCTGGAACTTCTTCCTTTACCAGGCTATTATGATACCCTACGAGATTACTGCTATTGCACTAGTCCTCTCGTACTGGAGGGACGATATACCCGTCGCCGCTATGGTGTCAGCTTGCGTGGTTCCATACCTGTTTGTCAACCCATATCAATTCAAGAGAAACTTACTGACGTGGCCTAGCCTCATCAACATCCTCGCAGTCCAAGTCTACGGTGAAGCAGAATTCTGGTTAGCCAGCGGCAAAGTCATGCTTTTGATGATTCTCTTCTCGTTTACCTTTGTCACTATGCTAGGCGGTAACCCTGACCGAGATCGCTTCGGATTCCGATACTGGAACAACCCAGGGTCTTTCGCCGAGTACATGTCAACTGGAGACTTGGGCCGCTTTGAAGCTTTTCTAGAGCCCCTCTGGAACACAGCCCTGATCATTGTTGGGCCCGAGTATGTCGCCATGGTTGCCGGAGAAGCCAAGTTCCCTAGACCATACATGAAGTCGGCATTTAAGGCCGCATACTGGCGCTTCCTGGCCTTCTTCGTAGGAAGCGCCTTGTGCGCGTCCATCGTCATTCCATACAACGACCCGGCTCTCCGAAATGTAGTCTTTGGAAGTTCCGAGAAAGCCGGGACTGCTGCGGCGTCGCCATTTGTTATCGCCATGAGCAACATGCGCGTTGGCGTGCTACCACACATCACGAACGCCCTCATGATCACCAGCATCTTCTCCGCCGGTAACGCCTTTACTTACTGCGGAAGCCGTACCCTCTACGGACTCGCTCTCGAGGGCCAGGCCCCTGCCATACTCCTCAAGTGTACAAAGTCCGGAGTGCCTATATACACGCTCGGTGTGACTATGCTATTCCCTCTTTTGGCATACTTGAACGTGTCCAGCGGCTCTTCGAGTGTTCTAACATGGCTCATCAATGTTATTACATCAGCTGAAATCATCGACTACATCGTCATTTCCATCACGTACATATTCTTCTACCGGGCGTGCAAGGCGCAAAGCATTGATCGTCGTTCCTTGCATTATTATGGCTACTTTCAGCCGTATTGCGGATGGATCGGTGCTCTCGATCATCGTCTGTGCGTACGGCTATGCCGTGTTTCTACCTGTAAAATGGGACGTGGGCACGTTCTTTACGTCTTATGCAATGGTCTTTTTGGCACCTATCTTGTATTTTGGGTGGAAGTTGGTCAAACGAACGTCGGTCATCAAGGCCGCAGATGCTGATTTGGTCTGGGAGAAACCAATGATTGATGCGTATGAGGCAGCGTTCGAAGAAGAACCGGTTGGCTTTTGGACAGAGATGGCGCAGATGATGGGGTTCAAGAGGCAGAAGGCCAAGCACCACGCTTGGGTGAAAATAGACCGGGCATTCGATCAAGATTGCACTACGTTATACAAGGCGCAACGGCCACAAACACATGAGAGCTAGTTCACGGATGCCTCTATATAAAACCTTATACTTAAAAATGTCACCTTGCAACTCCAACTTCGTCTCACATGGTTTGCCTTGCTGAGCCAGCAGCCGTCGAGTCCAGGCGTTGGTACGAAGCCGAGCATCGGGAGACGGCCGGCAGAGAGCCGCCTCACATTCCAGACAAGCCCTGGCCGTATATCCCAGCTCGCCACCGGATGCCTACAGATGTGATTTACTCATATCACAAGTGCCGTCATCGCGGGTGTTGCCCGTGGTGCCACTTCTCCGGGTGTCGGCTACTGGGCCGTCGGCAAACTGCCGGCCCGGGAACCAGCACCACAACTCCCAGCTCGGCACTCTTCCGCTCGATCATGTACCTACAAGGCACGATTCATGATACCCTGACGGTGAATGGAGTTCCATCCTAAAGCAGGTTGATGAGGCGGGAGGCGGCCTGGCCTTGACTGGCGCCATCTTTGCCAAGAGCCGGGCAGCTATTCGGGAAGCCGAGGATGCGTTGCGCTACTCCGCCGGCAACTTTTACATCAGTGAGTATCTTTCTTTTCCGATGATCTCCACAGTTATAGCTAACCCCTCTTCCTCTCCAGACTGCAAAACAACTGCTGCACTTATTGGCCAGCAATCCTTTGGTGGTGGTCGCTCCTCGGGCACCAACGACAAGGCCGGCAGCTCAGACCCCTTGAGGCGATTCGCAAGCCCCAGAATGATCAAGGAGGAGTTTTTCCCCCAAAAGGCATTCCTCTATCCCAGCAATGAGTCATGAAAGTAGTAATTACATACTAAAACGCGTAAAAAGTCTCGGGAAAAGGAAATGCTCTAGCTTAGTTACCTACGACAAGGCCAATCAATATTTTAAAAATTACTTGACCTGAATGACATACCTTTGAGCCCAGCGTTGATAGAGCCCCTTTGAGTATTTGCTTGCTATGTGGTGTCACTCCTATCTGATAGTTCAAGTCTTGGTTGAATGACCAACAGTAAGTCGACCTTTCTACTTATGACTTGTTGAAGCAACGGCTCGGTTTTCTGCCTGTATTTACAAGCTAGGCATCCGGAGAATGAGATTATGTGAAACTTTGCAAGAATACGTACACGCACTGAAATTCCGAGATTGGGACCTATCAACAGACCTTTCCGCATTCTTCATCCATCACAGGCACACAACATACATTTGAACAGGAAGTGATTACCTGATTTAAGTTCATCTAAATCTATCAGGTACTACCTATTTGCAACTCCAAAAGTGAAAAAGCTCTTGAACCGCCTCCAGACCTCTCTTCTCAAAGCCAAATCTTCCGTCTTTGTCCTTGATACGGCATCTCTATTCTCCACGGCTCGCCGGAGCAGGTAAGAGATACAATCCCCCAAAGTTCCCCAGCTCAAACACTTGTATACTTCCGGAGACTTCGACTGTGCCGACTGATCACCCAGCTGTAGCAGAGTACAGCTTACTTCATCAGCCATGCCGAGAAGTTGCCCGTACTGGACTTGAGTCAAGGGCAAACCTGCCTCGGTGCGCTCTTGCTGGACTCGATATGCATTAAGTGCGCTTTGCTTATTGTGAGTTGCGAGGAATAGCCTGAGCTTAGGGAAACCAGATGAAGAGCCATATTCCAGGTTCTCATACCTGCGACTCAGCAGGCCATGCGCTATTGAGTCATATGAATCATCGGTTTGCTGCTTAGTATCGTTGATGAGATGTCGTGGCTCAGTTGCCATGTAAGCTCCTCTCACCAACTTGACGCCGATGGTAAAATCTTGATCTTTTGAGTAATGCAGATGTTCTAGGAGGGTTGATGGCGTTGACTTGAGATAGGCCTGATATGTGTTGTAGACGGTCGCGTGCTCTCGGTTGTAGATGCGCATCAGACCAAGGGCAACGTCATCGATGCCAGGCTGGACGAATTGCTGCTCGGCGTCGACGAGAATACTGGCGTTTCGTCCGATGGCCTGCTCACACACCGCGTCGAGGGCGTCTTGCATCTGAGCCGGAAGTGGCTTTCTTGCTGCTAATGCCTCCGTCACTCTAGCACCAGCGCCCGTGAACCTGCAAGATCGAGTGTCAGCTGCGAACACGATATTCCGCCCCAGCAATACTCACTTCAGAGCAAGAAAGTCGCCTTCTCCAAGCATCGACGCCGTTTCCAAAACGCCCTCCCGCCAAGCCTGGATCCCCGCATCAAAGGCAACTTTCTTTTCAAGCTCGGCCTTGTCAGTTTCCTTGTACTCCTGTGTACCTACACCGACCTCCTGCTCCGTCGAAGAGTCAACCACAACCTCCCTCGCGTAGGTCAGAATAACTCCCCGGAAGCCCATGTCTTTGATGTTTTTGATCGTCGTTTGCACCTCGCGCACATTCTCCCCAGCACAAAAGTGTCTGTACAGCGTCGATTTGAAGATGGCGTGCAGCAGGGGGTTCTTCTCGACGCTCAGGAGAGCCGAGCGAGGTTTTGCGAAGAATGAGAGGATCGCGAGTGAGGGTGTCAAGAGAGTGTGGTGACTAGAGACTGTTGCGATAAGCAGCGACCTCAGAAGCATGCCCGTCGGTAGGAGAGAGTGTGGAGGTGACATTGGCAAGGCGGAGGAGACGGAAGAGACGAGAGGGGCCCTATCAGACATATTACGCCTGTGGTGTTTCCCAGGATTTCCGAGCAGGGCCAGTGGCCTTCGTGATGCCAACAGCGTAAAGCATGGCTTCGGCCGCAGGAAGGTCATGATGTATGCCAGTTATCTGCTGGGATACCAAGCGTTCCCATAGAGAGGTGGACATGGATTGAAGAAATACAGTGCTCTAGAGGGAGTGGTAACGATTGCGGGGAAACCTTGTCAATGTCTTATCCAACCCATCGATCTCGGGTCTGCATCTCAGTATCAGGCTCGGCTGCTTGCCGACAGGAGGGAGGGAGAGAGGCCGTCGTCGGTTACCAGCCGGAGCCCCGTCTCACGGAGAAAGAAGCAAAATGGCAATGAATCGCGCCCTTGTGATAACATGACTCCATTCCTGTCCCCGCAACTTCACGATGCACTTGTCTTGTTCCGCCACATGCCGGCTGTTGAGCCCGAATGGCGCTTGCCATCCAATAGTATCACGATTTCTCCAAGTCGTGTCTATGAATTGACCAATCAAGTCCAAGTATGGCGCAGTTCATCTGCGGCCGGATACCTGTCCAACTACCCGACCGGCAGACCGGCCACCCGTGGTCAAGTTGCCGGTCGGTAGTCCGTATATCCGTCATCCAAAGATCCGACGTCTAAAGAACCACAACGCTAAACCAGGGAGGTGTCCTGAGGGCAATAGCTTCTTCTTCCCTATGGCGCTTCAATCATTTTCCGCTGTGGCGTTATTACTAGAAAGCGTTGTTTTACACTTTAGTCAAATCACTGACTGCAGCCTTGACAGGTTACTCGGAACAGTCCATCAGGCCAAACTATCGCAATGGCTTCATTTCTCATTAAAGTAGCTCTACCTACATATTCTTCATGTGAAACATTTTCCCAACCTCAGCCCAATCCACGTCATCCACACCTGTCAACGGCAGAGTAGGATCATTGAAGCTGGAGTAAATATCACCAGCCTCCAGGCTAAGGTCCATCTGAAAGTTCTCAGACGCGCTGAAATCAAGATGGCATGGGTCCTCGCCATTCGCAGGCACCGACTGCCACGACATCCACGCGGCAGGCCCCCAGGAAGCCAGTGCATTCCCACCGTCTCCCTGCAAATATGTATTGCTGCTACCCGCCTCATCTGCTCCCAAGGTTTGACCGTTCTCGGGGGAATTGTCGAGACTAGATATACTTCCCTCTTTCAGCCAGGACCAGTCATCCGTCATGTTGGTGGGTGACCAGACATGTAGGCAAAACTGCTTCAGCTCGTTCAAGCGTCTTTGAGCAGCCGAGTTTCCAGCTTTTGAAAGATACTTGAGAACCTCTGCTGCTTGCTTGAGGCCCTCTGGAGGTTCTTGGAGATCGCCTTCGACAAATCCCATCATGGTCAGCACAAAGGCGGCCGAGAATGTTGCATCGAGATCGAAGTAACCGAACAAGGCTAACACAAATAATTAGAACATAAATCGTATGCATGTCTGATTTTATAAATAATACTCACCAATACTTCTGTCTTCTCGTAAAGCCGATAGAATTCGAATATTCTTGATAGCAGCTTCCTGACATGTCTGACACAGTCGGCTGATGGCGGGCGACACGGGTGCTCGAGGGCTGTTTTCTTTGGATGATTGCACCTTTTCTTTGACCCGCTGAAGAAGTATTGGCCTAATACATAGTATTATCGCCTAAATTACGAGAGTAAGAAAGACTCAAGAGAAGCAGCAGACGTGAAAGGCATACCTGAAATAGCATGATGTACAAAGATGCACTCGTTCTCGCAATCGTCGATGACGAATCAGAGAAGTCTATCGATAGAGCACTCGGGATAGACCGTCCAATCTCATGAAGATTTTGAAGCGTATCTTGTATCCTGTTCACCAGGTCGGTGCGCGTAATGGCAGTATTCCCGTAGAATGCTAGTGATGAGGTCAATCAGACTATTCCCTAACTTGCCATGTATTATCTTACACGTCATGATTTTTCCCGTAACTTGAGCAATCTGAATGTTGATCATCATCGGCAGAGGATTTTGGAAGCCAGCCGATGAGCGAGGAAACTCTGAGCGCATCTGACGCTCATCCGTTCCCGTAGGAAGGCCAAGGCCAGCCGAAAGACGTCTATAGTAGAAGCTCAGTCAAACTTCCAGACTCTATTCAAAATTCAACTTACCGGTCGAGCATATATGCTGTCCACCAAACCCTAACCTTGTGTGTAACTTCGGAGGATAGCCCCTGTTGCTCATCATGAGGCAACGAGCAGCCCAAAGCTATCGCAAGACGAACAGCAGAGCCAATCTAGAGCAACAAGTCATGTCAGTTCCAACAGTCTCGAGGTCTATCACCCTGAAGTCTCACATATAGATAGGCGTCGTATTTACGATCGCACCACTGCAGGTAAAGGCTAGCCAGGCATAATATCTCAACCGCCAAAATCCCGTGCGAACCTAGTTTGTGCATTGGCGGCAGTCGATGAATAGCCTCTGCAAAAAAGGAATTTCCAGGCGGGTTGGATGACCCTTCGCTGGTTGACCCGATGAGCATGCCCACAGCCATAACCAGGAGATATTCGGTATACCACATGGTCTGCATCTGTCTAACCTGAGACGCTTCGCTCTGATAGAGTAGGTCCATAGAGTCAGAAAATGTCCTTGGGTCCAAGAAATGCTGATTGATCCCCATTAGAGATGAGAATCGCTCAAAAAGTCGGCGGGATTCAGTTTTCGGCAGTAGAGCTAGTGAGGGGATGCCGTCAACCAGCGTCAACCCATTCCGCCAGTGGTCATGAGTTTCTTCTTCTAGAGCTGAAGATACAAATGCCGAGCTTTCGGGAGACGTTTGGAGATTCAAGCTGTTGTTGTCGACATGGTCACGCAGCATGGACCGAACCCTTGACTCAAAGGCCGGGCCGGATGCAAGCTCGGTAACTACCTTCGATCAGCATAGAATATCACAGACAGAATACAATCCTAATTACCTAGGCTCAGAGGCAGCTCATCCAGGCGATTTGACCCGGAGGCCGCGCCGGGGGTAACATCCCCATGCTCCGATGTAAGATCTGCATCTGGCTCTACACTTTGCCGTGCTGTGGACCGTTAATACACAATCCTTGACGCGGAAATGATACAACTTACTTGCACCTCGTCTTCGGAGCTCCTCTTCTTGAGTTTTTATCTTATCAAGAAGTTTCTGTACATATCTAAAACACGTTAATGCTTAGAGTTTGGCGAGAACAGATGGGACCTTTGGGCTTACAACTCCGAGTATCCACGACGAGTAATGTTCCCAAAATTGCAATCAAGACCTAGTCGAGTGCACGTCGGACATGGCTGCTTGCCAGAGCACTTTACTTTACGGCGTCGACAATTCTCACAGCTGGTGGTCGATTAAGTAAGCCCATTTCTGTCCGAGCCAATGCTTCATGTCAGGCAGCTTACGCGTGGGACGAGCGAGAAAAGTGCGTAGAAGCGTTGGGTGGCATTTGTCTCGAATGAAGGCAAAGTTATGCGCCAGGGAAGCGAGCGTATGAACATCCAAGGCGTTGAGTGGGATAGAGATCGGGGGGTCAAGTATGGATCCTAGTCTAGCCCTCCGGTCATCGGGAACGGTTGCCGACGGAAGATAAATAGTCTACTTTGCCGACCCTTGCCAACTCGACGTTATCGTCCGCCGTAACCCTTGCCAAATGCCGTGGTCTCATATTCTTAACCGCTTTCAGACTGGTGTCACCATCTTGAGTCAAACGACAACGGACAGCCCGGGAGCAATCAATTGATCTAGACCTAATCGCCAGTTCAGTAGCTTCTCCCAAAAAGCGTCCACTGCTTCGCCAGGTTGCTACACTCCGGACTCAGGCACCTGGCCCCATCCTCAAGTGGCCGAGGCTGCTCAAACGGAATACACAGACTCTTCATCCCCATAGAAGCAGCGCCTTGCTCATTTGGCTCGTCGTCGCCCTTTGTAGTCAACTGCTTGATCCGATCTTCGCATTTACCGTCGAGGCAGAAAGGAATTAGGACCAGGTCCTTGCTGTCCAGTGCAGGCATAACGTCCTCCCATTCTGTGACAACTCGTCGGTGCTCCTTGAATGCGGCGTCGGCCCTTTTATACATGCCCGCTTGTATCTGCTCCAGCAGTTCAGGAACCGCTGTCGCAATCTCAGAAATCGGAATGGTTCCCTTTTCGTTGTTATACCTTTGCGTATAACTCACGACGCTGTTCTTGGCATCCTTGGTCCAAACTCCAGCCTCAACGGGACACCCTTAAGCTCCCAGTCGTTGAATTTCCACGCAGGTGTATAACCTTCTCACGTATCGATGTCGGCTCGAAGACGCGCTTTCCTCTTCAATGTGGCCCATATATCGTCCATCTGATCATGCAGTCGATCCTTCTCCTCGGCCGTGGTCTTCTTGTTGACTCCAACAGGCACGGTAATGACCTGCACCTTGGCCACGCGAGGCGGTAGCACCAAGCCCTTGTCATCGCCATGAATCATGACCATGACCCCAATGACCGTGTAGAAAACGCCCACGAATTCTGCCACACGTGAATGTGCCCCTGTCCTGCCGGGTCCTCAACTAAAATGTCGAACATCTTGCTAAAGTTTTGTCCAAGACAATGCGAAGTAGCACCTTGTATTCCTCGTCCGTTGGAAGGGATGTAGCTCTCAAGAGTCATGGTGTAGTAGCCGCCCGCAAAGCGCTCATTTTCTGTTTTGCGACCTCGGACGACAGGCACCGCCAGCAGCTCTTCGTAGATTTTTGCGTACAGCTCCAAGATCTCGAGGACCTCTTTGCCAGCTTCTTCCTCTGTCAGATGGGCTGTATGACCTTCCTGCCACAGAAATTCTCTGGTCCGCAGAAAAGGCGTCGTCTGTTTACCTAGTCTCCCATCGAACGACAGAATTCCACTGGTTCAACCTCAAAGGGAGATCTCGATGACTGCGTATCCACTTGCTATAGTAGGGATACATGATCGCCCCGGACGTAGGGCGAGCGGCCACAGGAACTTCGAGATTCTTGTCACCACTGCAGAGCAAGTCAGTGCAGGTTGTTGAGTCAAAGGACCAACACTCACGCCCTGGTAACCCAAGCCAGCTCAGGGGCAAACCCCTCAATGTGATCTTTTTCTTTGGCGAGAGATTTGCCAGATAGAACAGAGGAAAGCTGGCCTCGCCAATGCCCATCTCGTCGAGATGTTTCTGGAACCACTTGCGCATCTCGCTCCAGATGAACATTGTCATGGGGCGGAGCACAAACAGACCAGCAACTTCTCCAATAGTACTCGATCATCTCGGCCTTGACCACCACCTCTTGGTACCATTTTGGAAAGTTTTCCGCCTTGGAAACCGTGATGCCGATGATTTTATCTTGTTTCTTGTCGGTTGTTGCAGCGGTTTGGGGTGTCTAAGACTATATTTGAGCGCAAGAAGATGTAGAGAATAGGGACACCGCATACCATGATGATTCAGATCGAGATACAGATGGTCACGATCAAAGAACAATGGCAAGCAAAGAAGTCGGAACTTTGCTTCATCTACAGTAGGGCTCGAAGAGCCTTCGAAGGGGTCTAGGTCACGGATCTAGGTAAATGGAGACGGTAGGGAGCCGTCGGCTATCTACCCGTCGGCAAAGTGCCGAGATGCCAGGGGAGGGAAGCAACCACGTTCTAGAGCGCAGAGCCCTATCTCCTAGTAGCCGGCAATTTTCTTTTGTCTATTTAGTCCTTCATCTCCAGAATTTGCAGTCTTGTTCCTCGCGGAACAATCCCGAGCCAACTCTGCGCTGTTCTCAATCACTTTTCCCTTCCTCGCATTGAAAGACACCCCCGGGCCTAGCATGCCTAATCAAAGTATTACCCTAGCCTTTCTCGGCTGTGGTGGGTTCTTCGTATATGGCCTATCCTGTCAGAAAGACTAACCTTCTTTCAGGCAACATGGGCAGGGCCTTGTTGGCCGGTCTACTGCAGGCCCTTGATCAAGACAGCTCGCCCGATTCCAGTTCACTCAGGGTGTCACGATTCCTTCTCTGCACAAAGACCAAAGCTTCGGCACAGGCTCTACAGGAAGAACTAGGCTTATCCACCTCCCATATTGAAGTCTTTCATGCCAACAACAAGGAAGCAGTGGAGCAGGCTGATGTAGTCATACTCGGCTTCAAGCCGTACATGGCGACTGAGGTACTTGAAGCACCAGGCATACGGGAAGCTCTTGATGGAAAGCTCGTGATCAGCATGCTGGCGGGCACAGATTGTCAACAAATTCAAACCATCATTTCAGGCTCTAGCGACAGCAAGACAACACATATTGTTCGGGCAATTCCGAGCATTGCGGCTCGCTACCGCCAGTCAATCACCATCCTCGAACAAGCCGAGCCTGCTCTTCCTACCGAAAAGTCCAGCATGGTAGAAAGAATATTCAGTCTTGTCGGCCATTTCAAGTGGCTGCCCACACATCTTGTCAACGTGGGGACCGTCTTGACAACGGCCTGTTTAGCGACGCTCTCCATCGCATTGGATGGTCTTCTAGATGGCTCTGTGTTTGAGGGGCTACGGCGACAAGATGCTCTCGAGCTGGTTGTTCATGGAGTTGCAGGTCTTTCGTCGTTGTTATCTAATGGCGCACACATCCAGCGCTGATGAGAGAGAGCATCTCCTCGCCTAGAGGATGCACTATCCAGACTCTAATGACAGCTGAAAAGGCTGGCACACGTGCAACGTTTGCCCAGGCCTTGATCGATGGTGTACAACATTTGGATAAGTCGAAGAAGTAGCTCAACTAAATAGAGTCTATTCTTTATAGTTTTGCTATACAAACCTTCGGTAGCTCATAGTTATAGGAAGTATGTTCTATTTCCTAGTTGTAGAAGACAATTTTGCATTCTAAGAAGAAACCATGTTTTGGCCGGGAGTGTAAGAACAGGAGATCTCTTTCGAGTATCCAGATATTCAGGACTACAACTTCCTCTTGTCAAGATGTGGTTGACTTGACTTGAGCTACATCCCTAGCGTCACCCATAACTATCGCAGGCAGGTAGAATCTTTAAAAAAAAAACCATCACTCGATTAATCAATTATCGATAGACACAACCGTACATACTAGGCAACTTCAAGTTCTCCCTCCTTGACACGTACCAAATCAACACGTTAGTCACGACACTAAAACAATCATCGTAATACTAAGCCAATAATCCCCCTCTAATAATTTGTTCAGCTTACATGTATACAAATACTATAGACTCTTGGCGTAACAGCAAGATTCTTGAACAGATTCATTTCGATACGTGACTGAGTATGTCAAGTATTATTGGTGCTTGGTTTCAAACCTTGATCTAGTTTTCAAATGCGGATATACCTTGGTGCAGCTTTAAGAGAGCGAAACAACTGAAATTAATATTTGCAGACCAGGTTCTAGAGAACTAGCCGCTAAACGCCTTATTCAGCCAAAATCACGACATCCTAGTTCGCAAGTCGGACTCAATCGGAAGTGACTCATTGAAGACTCAAAACCATATATAATTAAAACCCTCGAAACGACTCATGCGAAACCAAAGTCTTAGAAATTAAACTACCGAATATCTACACAGTCGGGTCAATGGCTTCTGCATACAGTCATGAACAGCTCGAGCAGTTCTTTAGCCACATCGGCCTGCCGCAGGAACTGCGTAAAAAGCATCGACCTTTGCTGAGACTCTTGAAAGCCTTGCATATCCACACACTCTCGACAACCCCCTATGAAAACCTCTCCTTGCACTACAATGCTTCTCACGACATTGACTTGGAACCGCAGCACCTATTCCGGAAGATGGTGACGGACAACCGGGGCCGTGGAGGCTTCTGCATGGAAGTCGCCATTCTCTACAACCATATCCTCCGGGCCTTCGGCTTCGATGCTTATACAGCCGGTGTCCGAACAAGAGGAAGACTTGAGGGTGTCCCGCGCGGAGACTATCCTGGCTGGTGGGTCGACTCCGTTCCAGGAGCAAGGAGTGGTTATTCTGACTATGCCTTGAAGGAACCATATCGTCAATATCGTCACCTTTCCTGATGGCAGCAAATACCACTCGGATGTCGCTTTCGGCGGCGACGGTGCAACAATGCCTATGCCGCTCATAGACGGCCTTGTTCACCATAATCTAGGAACCCAGGAGATCCGGCTCGTGAGAGACTGGATACCTCACCAGGTACATCGAACAGAGGAGACAAAACTCTGGATCTACCAGTACCGCAACAGCGCAGACAAGGAGTGGAACTCATTCTACTCATTCCCAGGAATAGAGTTCTATGCCCTGGACTGGGGCGTCGTCAACTGGTGGATCAACACGCACCCCGATAGCCATCAGAGACGCAACGTCCTGACCATCAAGTTCCTACGAAGACCCGTGGAGCAAGGCGCGAGTTTCGAGGGCGAGCAGGAGATCTACGGAAAGAGAATGCTTGTCAACGCCGTAGTAAAGCAGAACCTCGGCGGCAGGACGGAGAGCATTGTCGTTTGCAAAACCGAAGACGAAAGAGTACAAGCACTCGAGAGGTACTTTGATGTCTTGCTATCAAAGGAAGAAAAACAAGGCATCAACGGATATGTATCAGAACTCAGCAGTTCGCCTTAGATATACAGGTCATTCAGCACCAGCAACTCATCTCAGGTTCTCAGAAAATCCCACAACGCGCCTTCGCCCTTGGTCTCGACGAGCGTGGTCCCCTCCCTGTCGCCTCCCACCGCCATGCTCCACAGCTCATCACAATGCCTGATCAAAAGCTCATAGCCACCCTGCGGATGCAGCCTCGGTGTAAAGTACTCGTAGGTCCTGTGATGCGTGGCCTTGGCGATAAACTTCTTGCGGTCGTTGTGGCCGATAAATGTCCCGGACACGCAGTTGCGGAACCCCAACCATCTGTCCTTCTCGACGCATTGCCAGTGGAAGCCCCCGCGGGCGCTGAAGCCCTCGCACAGCCGTAGTTCGCCGTCGATGAGTGTGATGACTCTGCCCGTGTCGCGGTGCCGGATGATGAAGACGGCGTCGGGGCTGGGGACCGACTCGACGTGGGTCGCGTTGTCGTCGGTCACGGTCATGTCTGTGTGGGTTGGGGTGAGACAGCCATCGACGGTGGATGCCATGGACATTGTGTCGCAGAATTCTACCATCTCCTTGCTCATTTTCGGGCTTGAGTCACTAAACTGGTGGCAACTATCGCTTTTGGTGACTCAAAAACCACCAAGCTGTGTCCAACTTGGATCAGTCAAGTCCACGTCATCCTATCTAGGACTCGTAACTTGAGCCAGCCAACAGTCCACGACTGTGTCAGCAGCCAAGCACCCCGCTTCGTCACATGTCCGGCTCCCACCACTCACAGCAGAAGCAACCATTGACCAGCAGTTCCCACGGACGACACATCAAACCAGACAAGTTTTGGACAACCAATGGCTCAATACTATGATGAACTTAAAGTAAAGAAACAATGCCTCTTATTAACAGCAATAATTAGAAGAAAATACCGGACCTCGGCTTGCAAAATTACCCCACGATACCGCCATGCTTGGCTGTAGGGTAGATCCCCTCGCCCTTAGGCCCATTTCAGTCATGATCGACACTCACGAACGGGATCGACACTGTCAAGCAACCTCACCCCAGATCCGGCCCTGAGGATCCATCAACCTCGTGTTGTATCCGTGATCCCGGCAGTAAGAACCATGCATCAATCTGATAGCCATGTATTCAGGGACGTAGTGGACACGCTGTCGGATCGCGACCGTAGCCCAAGATTGGGTTCCAGAGCACCCAGGCGTGTAAGTGATACACCATCCCTCGAGACAGACACGGTCGATACCACAAGCATGATGGTACAATCGGTTCATGGAACTGGGCGCCGGGCGTATTGACCAGACATTTTCGTAATCGGACTCAACATCGGCCATAAACATATGGCCGTATCGCGCAGCTTGCAGCTCTTGGTCACACTGGACACCAACACAAACAACTAACGAACCTTGTTGCGACTGTAAGACCCCCCAAGGCACCAGTCTTGGCCGTCAGCCAGGGTTGCAGCACCCTTCGCGTGACCGCAAACACGTTGCAGCAGTCTACACAGCCCAGACACAGCACAGTCAACTCATCCAGAGCCTCGACCCTTCTCAACACCCAATATCCGCCATTCCTTCTCCTCAAAATCTCACACTCTAACCCCCAATCTGTTTCAGTCTTTGCCTCATGAGCCTCCCTGCAGCAATCCTCTTTCAGCCTTGCGCAGGACCCTGCCCGCATACGGGAGAGACCCCAGAGAGAGAAACCCTGCCACTCGAAATAGCACTCCCCCTCCCCCAAAATAAAACCGTTGTTGATCCATTTCGATCCCGCCGCATCCGAGCGCCACCAGTTCCCATTAAAAAACGCCGCCCGGGTCTAGACCGCAGTCCGCCAGGTGCGGAAAAGCCGCCGAAAATGTGGAAAAAAGGGACACGGAAACACTCATTGTTGGCTGGACCTTTTGTTCCCCTCGAACAAATGGATGTCTGCTTTGTCAACGCCAAGGGTGTCCTGGCGCGCTGTGGCTCAGGGCACGAGGACACGCATCCACGCGGTCTGGAACGTCCGGTCTAGCCCCTGCTGGAAGCGGGAATCTCGGAGAGAATGCGGTCTTGGTATTCCCGAGACTTTCCCAGATGCCCCTCCCCAGTAAGTCGACCGGGGCAACCTGAGTCACAGTCAGCCAGACATGGACAGTTCGGGCGAATAGACGGCAGTAAAGGGCAGCAGGGCCGAGTTCTGCCAGGTGCCACCCAGTTGCTATTGGTCCGTCAAGTACGGCAACCTGCGAGTTACGACGGAGAAGAGCGGCAGTTCTGGGAGATCCGGCCGGGCCCTTGAAGTGGTTGGTGATACCGCACACGCTGGGGTCTGCTTAAGCGGATTCTCGAAATTATTCAGAAACAGCAGGTCCCTCGGGGACGGCGGGAAGCTTCAAGCAACGTCGTGTAAATGCCGAGCCTCGAAATAACGGTGTTTTCCGACGGCTTGCGTATACTGCTGCGCTGTCCAGTCAACAACCCAGCTGAGCCAGGGCCACGCCAACAACTTCGGATCTGTCATATGTCTAGGCGCCGACGGTCTTTTGGACGGGCCGTAGGCTGTATTCGCAAGGTGGCTGCAGACCATTTGACGATTGGGAGCCCTCTGTTCCCGGCGGAAAATCAATGAACCAGGCTTTGCCTCCCATGCATCGGCGTGGCCGATAGCTGCACTGGAACACCTCAAACACTTCAGCATGATCTGATGAAGCCCAGTCAAGGGCCATTACCACAAATTGAGACATCTCAATGCCCATGCAAGGGGCAAAATGGAAATGAGGCCTACCTGTCCGCCTTTATCAGGCAAGCAAGGTCTCGAATGTCGGATATGCTGCTATCCCTGTATTGAGGCGTTGACAGTCAAAGAGGCGCATAAGCTCTAGTGATATACCACGCGCAGCTCGAAGGACGAATAGAATGACCCTACAGAGTTAGTGGACTCTCCAAGAAGGTCCAGACCAAAGGCATTAATAAATGTATCGGCCGAGTGCTGCACCTGCCACAGGCCGGCATGTTGGGCCAGCTAGCCTCACCGTTTGCTGCCCAAACAATAGCTATTTTTCAGTAGCGCGGCAACCCAGTATGCTCCTATCGTTAGTGTCAGGGCGACAGGTTACATCAAAGAATGTAGGAGGTTGAGTGGTTGTCGTTACGGCCTCGTGGGCATGAATAGCGTCGAAAAGCCCGTGTGAATGGCTTCGGTAGTAAGCCAGCAAAAGGACCGACCATTCCACGTCAAAGCTCTTAAGGAGAACGGTTAGCGGATGTAACATTCACTCCTCGATCGAGCTGAGTCCAAGGCTGCGATCATCAGGCCCTGTCCCCTGACGACTGAGATTTAAGCGTTGAGGCGACCATATTCCGCGTGTTCTGGCGCGTTCTGGAAAATGAGGATGAGACGCTGTCAAGATCAGTTCATTTTACCTTGGGTGTCTTCACAGGGAAACCAATTGTTTTAGCTCGTATCAGGTCCTTTGGGGGACGAGCTAAGCACGCCCGGACGAGCACGGCAGCTGACCAATGTTGCACCATCACCATCTTGGCAATCTCACCAACGGTTTTGTAAGCACTCAAACTGAAGAAAGGGCGGGCGTTCCATATGTACGAGAACATCCGCCTCGTTTCCTGTAGAGGGCGTTCTAGAACTCTAAAAATGACAAGAAACGAAAAAGGCCCAAGCGGGTCAAGAAAGGGGACGGGATCCCGTAGGGCAGACGCGGCGTGAACGCTGCCCGGTCTTGATGTTGAGCCCGACCCCCGGCCGAAGCAAAGCTCAGGTTCGGGGGCCCACCCCCGGTTCATACGCCGGCCAAAGGCAAAAATAGGGGACCTGCCAAGAGTGGTCCCTGGTGGTCTAGACCTCTCTGAGAGCGAAAACGAGAGCTGCCTTTTTCTCGTCGGGCGGCATTTACGGGACGGCCAGTGAGAAAGCAAGTTAGCCCGAGAAGGCGTCCCGAGGACGAGAGCGTGACAAGACGCCGAGTAAGGTGCTCGTCTCAGCATCTCGTCTGACAAAGGGCCATCCACTGGAGTGTCCCGTCGCTTCCGCCGGAGGCTTCAACAACGCCATGGTACCACGAGAGCAGCAGTGCCTCGGCATCAGACCAGAATCAGAGGGTCAGCGCCAGCGATGCTGGCTGGACTGCAAGACACCACCACTCAGGGGCTTTCCCGATGAGAGCTCCCGGAGTCTCGAATCTCTCGATCCCCTGCGTAGACGATGAGGCTGTCATTCTGCCGCGTCCAGGCACTTGATACGACGGGCTTCTTCAGCGTGCCTGAGGAAATGCCATCGAGAATCCGCCCTTGGGTGGGGACGCGTGGGAGTCTGATTTGGGTGGTGAGATTGCTGGGGGATTGTGAAACGCAGACGCGGCATCTCGCCGCAGTGTGGCAAAGTCGCGCTGCCCAGAAGAGCCCAGAGGAGCCATTGGCCCGTCAAGGGCTTCGAGGCGTGGGAGAGATAATGTACCGCCATCGAAGGTTTGGCAAGGGATCTCGGCCGGTGGCGCTGATCTCGATCCGAATCCATCACTTGATGAACGTGGCCGGCCTCTAGGCCCCACGGCAAATCAATTGTTCGAGATCGATCTGCGACAAAGGGTCTTTTAGGGCCAGAGAGCGAGAATCGGGGGACAAACTCATCGAGAATGAGATTTGATCACTGATCAATAATTCATTGACGGCGAGGGTGTGCATGATGGAAAAAAGAGACGCATATGGGAAATTTGGGTGGGATTTGTTAACCACGAGGCCGTTTTGTGTCTTTGCGTGCCATCCCACCATCCATCGAGCTAGAAAGTCAATTCTTTGCAGTTTAAAACGGTCGGCCAGGCAGACAGGCGGAGCTGACGGAGTAAACAAAGCGAACAGTACCTGGGAAGTGATCATCCACCATGGGGATCGAGATGCGACGCCGTGCACGCAGCTAGGCCATCTCGATGCTAAGACGCTGGAACGAGATGAAGATCAAACAGAGTCCGGCCTGTCACTCCCGTCAATCGTGAAAATCGCTGGCCCAGTCTCTGGGGAATCCCCTCCAGCGGTCCCCACCGCTCGTCCTGCTCATCGGGACCCAAACATTCGGGGTCTGACAAGCGCTCCCGCCAACCCAGTCCAGGACCCGACGATCACCTCCTCCGTCGGTTGATCAAACAAAGGGTGTTGACTATTTACCAGCTGGTGAAAAAAAAAGGGGAATGTGGACTGGCACGTGGGATGCGCAATAGAGAGGGAGCCAGCGACGTCAGTCTGTTTACCCGGATATTGGCTGTGATGAGCGCTGCTTGGCCATTCAGATAAGATAGAGCTTGGCACGGCGTTGTGCAATGATATAGGATTGCATCATTTGGTAGCAGGTCGACAATCAGTGTGCGCATGTGGTGCTCGATGCTCGGAAGACGGACCAGGATGACGAAGTGCTGGCGCGATCGAGCACCAAGACACCACGGACAGACATGGCAACACACGATGGACCGCAGGTCGGTCGGTAAACACGGAGGACAGCTCCTCTGGACGGGTGGATGTAAGTCGGAGACGCTCCGGAGCCATGCCGGCTCAGGCATTTCACTATTGGGACGTTGCAGTCTACGATGCCGATACCGATGCCGATGCCATGCTCATGCTCATGCCATGCGGCCCCGAGCATCGAGCAGAATCGCACCAACGGGCGGAATGCGTGACGCTTTCAAGACAAATGTCCGTCGCGGGCTTCAAAGTCGCTCGTCTTGGCAACACCGTTGCAGTCGGGGCAGCCCAATCACGGCCTGTGAAGCCATCACGGATCGAGATGTGCCAGCGCTGCAACTGACCATATCGTAAACCTTGTGTGTGTCTTGGGGGAGACTGACTGCTTGCCTGCCTGCTCGCCCAACAAAACCGGCTTCTGCATCGGGGACGGCTCGAAGACACGTCGCAGCATCCCAAACGTTGCCGTGCAGACCGGCCGTCTCAGACGCAAGAATCTTATGATGCCAGCGTTGCCATCCTGCTGCGGGATGTTCGCCCGCTCTTCCTTGGAAGACGCTCCGAGGTATTCGCAAAACGTCAGATATGGGTCGGCACAGGCGCTGAAACAGGGCAGACGGTCCGTATCAGGGTCTGACGTTGAAACGGAGCAGCAGGAACCGCTCCGACTGGGACAGACCAGCTCAGTACAGTAACAAACTGGAGCCAAGCCGAGGGGAAGTGGCTTGTCTGCATTGCAGCGGACGGCGGGCGAAAAGCTACATCTTCTCCAGCTTTCTGTCATGGCTTTCCACGCGTCGAGATCGGAAATTGGCAAGGCCATCAGGAGTCGCCGATAGCGCTAAGCCTCTCAGGGCCACCACTTCAAACGCCGGAACGGAGGGGCCTGCCAAGGATTTGCACCCACCGAGACCGTCGCAGCTGGGCAGTCCATTCGCCCTCTGCTCCGTTGCTCCGTTCAGCGCAATCTCGTTCAGCTGGCGCCGTTCGCTGACTCCGTTCAGCAGCCCCGGCCTGGCTGAAGACGACTGCTCCAAAAGATGCATCTATCGGGGCCTGCAAGCACTCTCCCTCCCTCTGCCCTCCGCCCTCCAAGGGTCATGTGAGTCACTTTCTAGATGCTACAGCCCGGCCATCACAGGGACGTGGTCCTATCAAGCAATCTCCTTGGATGGCCCGCAGACGCCAAACATCAGGCATCAGAGCATTGCTAGACTCATCAACAGCAACACCATGCTGGCTTTGTAATTGTGCTGGGGCTGTGACCGTGAATACCGCACTTTTGCTCGACTTGACTCGCTTTAACCTTTTGCCTAGCCCAACCCGACGGTTCAGGCGCCCATCTCCCTTCAACTTGCAAGGGCAGGGTTTGTTTCGCTGTCTGCTGCCAGCGCCCGTGCCGAAACCGAAAGGGGCCCTTTGATTCATTCATTTTACAAGGTTAGGGCTGTGGCACCTGATGCTATGCATCAACATCAACAGGGCCAGAAGCCACGCGCGCAGTCGGTATCAGCTCAGCATCGGCAACACTCCAGCAACATCGGACCCCGTGGGCACCACGCATCAGCACCGCAGTCCTGACCGACCCGAGAGGCCGGTCACCATCCACAGATGAGAGCCCCGTCAGCTCTTCCAGGCAGCTCCCTGTTGGTCGATTTGGTCCCCTGGAGCTTGGATCGCATGGTCATCAATGGTGGCTTTGTCGTCCTGCTGGCCCTGTGGGACGCGTTGGCGCTGCTCCTCTGGTCTGGAGTGCAGCATTGAAGGAGGAGGCTTTGTAAGTGACCACCACAGCGCTTGAAACGGGTTTCTATTCGAGGAAGCTCTCCGGTTTCTCCCAAGCTTCGTCGCTATGGGTTGGGCGTCCAATCGTAACTCCGCCGGCGTGACGAAACATTTCAGAGACAGAAACAGGGAGACGAAGCATGTATCAGTCCAATAAACAAGCAGCGTCCAACGCGGCAAGCAGGAACAACTGTCGTTGTGCGTCGTTGGGCATGGCCCGCGATAGGCGTGAAACCCGCCCCAGACCAGACTAAAAGACTCCATCAAAGGATCCGCCCTCATATGCATCACCCAGCCATGGCTTTGACAAGGCTCTTGCTCCAGAGCATGTGCTGCTCGGCTGGATGCATCCTGGCTTGCCGCTCGACGCGAGCACCTCGATTAGCAATACATACCCCGACACTCATCATCAGTCACAACCAACTCATTGTTGGGATTGCGCGGACAACCCCCTCAAAGCCCCGTCTGGCGCTTCAATCGCCAAGCCGAACCCGAGCCCGAAATGTCCGTCCTCATTTTTGGCTGCAGCAGAGGCATCACGGCGCATAAGCAGGCAGGGCGGTTGGACGGGCGCACAGTCAGTCTCACTCACCTCGGTGCTTCTTTTTTGACAGAACCCCTGCCGGACCAGGCTGGTCACCGTCTGTCTGTGTCCGGGGTTTGCTTTTATTGATTTGGAAAACGCATTCACGAGGCGGATACTTTTGACTCACTTTGCTAGAGCAACAAAGGACAATTCATCAGGACCAAGCCACGGCAAAGGGTGTTACAGGGAAGCACGGACGAAAAGCTAAGAAGAAAAAATCGAAGGTTCAAGCTCGGAGCACGGGACACATCAACTTGAGGCAGAGCAACATGAAGCAGCGGAGCAAGGGGATATCCCGCCCACGGGATGCCGAAGTAACATTGAACGAACGAGAAACAACAATAAGCTTTTGTTGTTGTGGCTAATACAGCTAGCTAACTCGCATCTCAGGGCGGCGGAGCAGATAAACACCCCGAAGACACCGAATTGGCGCAATTCGGAGCACGGCATCACAAAAGCTGTTCTTGGCTCAACCGGCAGAGAGCTATCTCGAAGTATCTGTAGCACATGCATGTTTCGCTGCCGCCTTGTGAAGCTCTGCCCCTGGTCGTAGTCGTCGTCAGCAATGGAGCTGTGAGAGGCATCTGAGACAAGGCGGCTGCTTCCAGCAAATTGCTGCGTTGTTGACACGGCACGATATATTGACTGCCCTGCTGTCTACAGATCACACACATGGATTATATTAAGTATCACAAACAAAGCACGGAGTAGACAAAAAATGGAGACGAGAAAAGCTCAAAAGCTCCAGCTCCAGCAGAAGCGTCGTGTTGTTCTTGTTACAAGCACCCTCAGCGGAGCCCTAGGTTTTGCTGGGCCCAGCTTAGCCCAGCCCTGAGCAGCTGGGATGGGATCCATGGCCCCCTTGGTGCTTATCACGCATCTGCGCCCCGTTTGATCGCATACTCATGCACACACACGGGCCGGTCAAAACGGAAGCCCTCTGATCAGAGAGAGGGTTACGGAGCGACAGGGCTCCAAAACTGGGGACAGAGTTGAGACGGACGGGCTTCGCCTGGCTAGCAGACCTTGACGTTGCATCGGCCAAGTCCCCATGGGCCATGGCACGCCCCCCTCCGTTTCTTGTCTTGTCCGTCCGCACTCTCCGCCCTGGCCGCGCCAAGTTCCAGGACGCTCAGTGTGTCTGACCTGCCTGCTGCCCCCAACGGGCACAGCAGCTAGAGACGCATGCAGGCTGGGTGAAGGAAAAGCAAGCAAGCCATCTTGGCCGTGCCGGTCGCCAATTGACCCGAGACTGCTCTCCCGTGGCTCGCTGGTGGATGCCGTGACATCTCTCGGAGCAGCGCCGGCTTGTTGGACTCGCTGCTGCAGACAGACGCCTTTGCATTTCCCCGGGAGACATGGAGACACGGGCTCTCTGAGGGGGGTGTGGTCTGGCAGCTTCTTTTTCGTATGGCGGCCCTGACCCTGTCGCTTGTTTAAGACAAGACAGCCAAAAAGTGACCCGCTGCCGATCCTTGCTCCACGCCCGCGCCGCTTCGTCGACACCTCCATGGCCATCGTCGATCTGGGCTGGGCGACTACGTAGCCCAGCGCCGTAGGTATCTTGGACACCAAGCCAAACACAGAGGGAGGAGCCAGGCCGAGACGTGCTATTTTTTGCCCAGTTCCCTTGCAACCCCCCCGTATTCCCTCTGGAAAGGTAAAAATACAAAAACAGACGTCCATTTCATTAAAAAGGCCCATCCCGCCCCGAGAATACGCCTTTACGTCCAGAACCTCAAACCAACTTCAAAAGTGCCCTCTGCTCTTACACGACACGACCGACGCCTAGTCCAAACCGTGACCCAGAAATAATTAATACCGAACCACCACCCCCTACGCTCTAGACTCTCGAGAAGGGATTTCGCTATATCTGCTCCACGACCCAGGGACCCTTCAATCTTCCATCCATCGTGTTCAGACGGAAAACCAAACGTCCTCCTTCAGCCCAGTCCAACTCCAGCTGCCAGCAACCCCCAGGCTCCCCTTCTGCGACCAACCAGACTAAGCCTCAGCCACCTGCAGAGCCGTGCTGCTGCTGCTCGCCCTGTTCATTTACCAGACCAAGACACACACACGACACACCCCTCCCTTGGCTCTTTTTTTGCTCTCTTTTTTTTTTCCAGGCTCCAGAGCCCCAAACCCTGGTCGCTTTTTTCTCTCCCAAGGCTTAGCAGCCAGCGCATCTCCAAAAAGGCCCCCGGCGCCCACCCCCCAGTCCGCCCTTGGGAAATATATATCTACATCAACCATCCGCCATGTCTTCCTCCAGGCCTACCAGTCACCACTTTGGTTCTTCCAGCTCAACATCATCAACGCCCTCATCCTCCGACTCTGACGTCTCCTCCACCGGCTACAGACACAGCATGGACTCCGTACAACTCCCCATCGCCTCGGTCGAGGTGCTCCGCTGCATGCGATGCGCCCGCTCCGTCGAGGCCACATCCACCGACGACCTCAGCTCCATGGGCATGGTCCGCATCGCCCACAACCTCTACTACTGCGAACGCTGCGCAAAGATGGTCGGATACAAATAAGCGGCGCCAGCGGGCGCTCTTCTGAAACGAGCTCGCGAGAACACCCAGTGATTCTCATCAGCAACTCGACGACTTCAGCTTTCTTTGGTGGAGGGAAATAGCAACAATTGCGACATCTCCGAGGCAATCGGCATCAACCAGCACACGCGGATACTTGGATGCCACAACAACCCACACCCAAACCCTCCCTTCTCGGCGCAACAGGATACAAGCTCGACAAGCATGCCGCGCATCAA